>CAUYTI010080456.1:0-10140 GCA_963575145.1 Galago senegalensis
TGATCCCAGCTACTTGGGAGGCGGAGGCAGGAGACTCGCTTGAGCCCAGGAGTTGGAGGTTGCTGTGAGCAGTGAAGCCACAGCACTCTACCCAGGGGGACAGCTTGAGGCTCTGTCTCAAAAAAAAAAAAAAAAAAAAAAAAAAAAAAAGATTGCTCATGCCTATAATCCTAGCACTCTGGGAGGCCAAGGCTGGTGGATGCCTGAGTTGAGGAGTTCGAAACCAGCCTGAGCAAGAGTGAAACCCTGTCTCTACTAAAAATACAAAAACTAGATGAGTGTTGGGGTGGGCACCTGTAGTCCCAGCTACTTGGGAGGCTGAGGCAAGAGGATCACTTGAACCTGGGAGTTTTGAACTTGCTGTGAGCTATGATCCACGGCACTCTACCCAGGGTGATAGAGTATGACTCTATCTCAAAGGAAAAAAAAATTACTCCTCTGACCTATGGTTTTACTTCTGGGTGATATGTTTACTTTGTTATTATTATATAAACATATAGCAGCTATAACTAATTTCACAGTTACTTCTGATTATTTTTGTAACTGCTATTTTTCTCTTCATTGAAACATATGTATATATAAAGCCCCATTCCTAAAATATTAATATTGATGGCAACCAGCATGTTAGGAGAAAAAGTTTTTGTTTTTTTTTTTGAGGCAGAGCCTCAAGCTGTCCCCCTGGCTATAGTGCTGTGGCATCACAGCTCACAGCAACCTCCAACTCCTGGGCTCAAGTGAGTCTCCTGCCTCAGCCTCCCAAGTAGCTGGGACCACAGGCTCCCGCCACAATGCCCAGCTATTTTTTGGTTGTAGCCATCATTGTTGTTTGGCGGGCCTGGGCTGGATTTGAACCTGCCACCTTAGGTGTATGTGGCTGGCACCTTAGCCACTTGAGCCACAGGTGCCGAGCCTGGAAAAAAGTTTTTATTTATTTATTTTTTTTCTGAGACAGAGCCTCAAGCTGTAGCCCTGAGTAGAGTGCTGTGGCATCACAGCTCACAGCAACCTCCAACTCCTGGGCTCAAGCTATTCTCTACCTCTGCCTTCCAAATAGCTGGGACTACAGGCACCTGCCACAACACCCAGCTATTTTTGAGTTGCAGCCATCATTGTTTGGCAGGCCTGGGTTGGATTTGAACCTGCCAGCTCAGGTGTATGTGGCTGGTGCCTGAGCCTCTTGAGCCACAGGTGCCAAGCCAAAAAAAAAAAGTTTTTAAAATAAATGTTATTTTAATCCACAAATCAAATATATGCCCACAATTTAAAATATAAGAAAAATGTGGGTAAAATCCAGATATCCATTTAAAAAAGGTAGCATAGAGGCCCAGCATGGTGGCTCATGCCTATAATTCCAGCACTCTGGGAGGCTGAGTTGGGTGGATTGCCTGAGCTCAGGAGTTAGAGACCAGTCTGAGCAAGAGCAAGACCCTCAGCTCTAAAAAATAGCTAGGCATTGTGGTGGGTGGCCGTAGTCCCAGCTACTTGGGAGGCTGAAGCAAGAGAATCACTTGAGCCCAAGAATTTGAGGTTGCTGTGAGCTGTGATGTCACAGCACTCTATCAAGGGTAACAAAGTGAGACTTTGTCTCAAAAAAATAAATAAAACTTAAAAAATAAAAAGGTGGCATAAAACAGTAATGAATATTTGAAACAGATTTTTATTTTTATGTATTTTTCTTATAAGAGATTTTTCTGGCTCAGCGTCCACAGCACATGC
This sequence comes from Galago senegalensis, assembly GCA_963575145.1. Taxonomy (NCBI): domain Eukaryota; kingdom Metazoa; phylum Chordata; class Mammalia; order Primates; family Galagidae; genus Galago; species Galago senegalensis. The sequence continues at coordinate 1,717 of CAUYTI010080456.1, forward strand.
TCCGAGGCTAGAGGGTTCAAACCTGGCCTGGGCCAGCTAAACAACAATGACAACTGCAACAAGAAAATAGCTGGGCATTGTGGCAGGCGCCTAGAGTCCCAGCTACTTGGGAGACTGAAGCAAGAGAATCTCTTCAGCCCAAGCGTTGGAGGTTGCTGTGAGCTATGATGCCACTGCACTCTACTGAGGGTGACATAGTAAGACTGCCTGAGGAAAAAAAAAGATTTTTCTTGTGGGAGAGGATTTTCTTCTTTGGTTTTTAAACCAAAATTTGACTTTTGTAATAGCTCTTGTAAATTATTCTCTTTACTTTTTATCCATTTATTTATTTGAGATAGGGTGTCACTCTATTATTTGTGCTGAAATGCAGTGGTGTCATCATCATAGCTCACTGCAACCTCAAACTCCTACACTCAAGTGATCCTTCCTGAGTAGCTGGGACTATAGGCACAGGTCACTGCACCTGGCTAATTTTTCTATTTTTTATAGAAATGGGGTCTCACTTTTGCACAGTCTGGCCTTGAGCTCCTGATCTCAAGCAATCCTCCTACCTGGCCCTCTCAAAGTGCTGAGAATGTAAGTGGAAAGTCACCACATTCAGCCGTATTATTTAATAAATTAAATATTATTTAATATTTATTATTATTTAATAAATTAAAATGCTTTTTAACTTTAGCTGTATTAAAAATAATGTATAATTAAATTTTTACATTATACTTTTAAAATTTATGGGGTTTTTTTTTGTTTGTTTGTTTGTTTGTTTGTTTTGAGACAGAGCCTCAAGCTGTCCCCCTGGGTAGAGTGCTGTGGCATTACAGCTCACAGCAACCTCCAACTCCTGGGCTCAAGCGAGTCTCTTGCCTCCACCTCACAAGTAGCTGGGACCACAGGCGCCCGCCACAACGCCTGGCTATTTTTTGGTTGCAGCCATCATTGTTGTTTGGCGGGTCTGGGCTGGGGATTCGAACCCGCCACCTTAGGTGTACGTGGCTGGCGCCTTAGCCGGTTGAGCTATAGGCACCGAGCCAGAAAAGTCTTTATCAGAAAGCTGTCAAGCTCACAGTGGCACATACATGTTTTCTAAAAATTCTGATTTTTTTTTTCTGGAAAGTTCTAACTTTATCATTGGCAATAAATACTTTAGTTGTTTTCCCTGACGTCACAGCCTTACTTGATTCCTTTTTCAGAAAACATCTGCCAGAACCTCAAGTCTGAAGCCTAGTTTATCTTTCAGTCATCTCTCAAATAAAAATGATGTTAAAATATGGAAATTCTATAAATTTTTGTGGTTTTAGGTCTTACATTTAAATCTTTAATCCAGGCAGCACCTGTGGCTCAGTGAGTAGGGCACTGGCCCCATATACTGAGGGTGGTGGGTTCACATCGGGCCTCTGCCAAACTGCAAGAAAAAAATGGCTGGGTGTTGTGGTGGGCACCTGTAGTCCCAGCTACTTGGAAGGCTGAGGCAAGAGACTCACCTGAGCCCAAGAGTTGGAGGTTGCTGTGAGCTGTGATGCCACAGCACTCTACTGAGGGCGACAAAGTGAGACTCTGTCTCTTAAAAAAAAAAAATCTTTAATCCATCTTGAGTTAATTTTTATATATAGTCAGAGACAGGGATCCAGTTTCCTTCTTCTTCATGTGGCTATACAATTGTCCCAGCACCATTTATTGAACAGGGAGTCCTTTCCCCAAAATGAAGGAAGAAAACTTTTCTGGACATGGGAGTTGGCATAGATGCACCTGAGAGTAGCCTTTTTGGAGCACTGTGGGGTGACTGGGTCCCCCTGGGAGGTGTACTTCTGCCTCCTCCCTACATAAAATGTCAGCATTCCTATAGATAAACAGAGCTGTCTATCTGATATGAATATCTGGAACTGGGGCAGGAGCATTATATGGAGGGGGATTGCTTTGTTGTTGGCCTGGTCATGGAGCTAAGGTGATTCCTTCCCTTCTTCCTGTGAAGATCTCACTGTGTTTCACTGGGAGCTCCCCCCTACCACCGCAAGAGGGTTGGCCTTGTGCCCATTGTTGGGGTTTTTCATAAACCTATCTACTTCTGCAGCAGCCTATTCTTGCCTGTGTGTGCCACCTGGTGGCTTGAAGGCTCAATTATTCAACCCTCTAGAAAAAACACTGGGAAAAAGTGGGTACCACTGGGGAACAAGAGAAGCTTCATGAGACCTTTGCCATTTCAGCCCTGCAGGAGGCAGTGAACCTGCTCACAAACCTAGTACATTGTTACTACAAGCAGCATCTATGGAAGACACCACACAAAGATTTTCTATAACCAAGGCACTCAGTCTTTGCTACTGAAGGCATCCAGAGCCAAAGATAGGCTATCATAAACAATACATATTACAGCCACATCCTCAACGTGTGGGAGATCCCCAGTTCAAATAAAAATAAATTCAAACAAAAATAATAGAAGAAATAGTCTCTCCAGATGAGGAGGAACCAAAGAAACATTTCTGGTAATATGAAAACACAGAATTTTACAACACCCCTGAAGGATCACATTAACACTCCAGCAATAGATCCAAACCCAAAATGGAATCTATGAATGTCAAATAAACAATTCAAAATATGGATTATAAAAATGCCCAGTGAGATCCAAGAGAAAGTTTTAAACCCACACAAAGACATAGAATATTCAGAATAGTAATAAAAACATTTCTAAAGAGGTAAGATAGTTTTTTAAAAAATCCAAGAAACTGAACTTCTGGAATGAGGACTCATCTAGGGAATTACAAAATACAGTGGAAAGTTTTAACAATAGACTAGACCAAGCAGAAGAAAGAATTTTAGAGCTTGAAGATAGGCTTTAAAATTAACCCAGTCAGACATAAAGAAAAAAGAATGAAAAGAAATGAACAAAGTTTCTAAGAAATGTGGGATTATATGAAATGTATAAACCTAAGACTCATTGGTATTACTGAAGGAGAAGAAGAAAAAGAAAAACGCAAAAAGTTTGGAAAACGTATTTGAGAGAATAATTGAGAAAAACTTCCCTGGTATTGCTAGACATTTAGACATTTGGATAAAAGAAGCTTAACAAACTCCTGGGAGATTCATTGCAAGAAGGACTTTGCCAAGGAACGTAGTCATCAGAGTACCTAAAGTCAATGTGAAGGAGAGAATCCTAAGAGCAGTGATACAGAAGTGACAAATAACTTACAAAGGAAACCCCATCAGACTAACAGCAGATATGGCAGCAGAAACCTCACAAGCCAGAGAGGATTAGGGTCCTATTTTAGTCTTTCTTTCTTTTTCTTCTTCTTCTTCTTTTTTTTTTTTTTGTGAAACAGAGTCTCACTATGTTGTCTTGGTAGAGTGCTGTGGCATCACAGCTCACAGCAACCTCAAACTCTTGAGCTTTAAGTGATTCTCTTGCTTCAGCATCCCAGTAGCTGGGACTACAGGTGCCCACCACAATGCCCAGCTATTATTTTTTGTTGTTGTTATTGTGGTTCAAACCTGCCAGCCCTAGTATACGTGGCCGGTGCCCTAACCACTGACCTATGGGCGCTGAGCCCTATTTTAGTCTTCTTAAACAAAAACAGTCAGCCAAGAATTTCATTTCCTACAAAACTAATTTTCAAAGATGAAGGAGAAGTGAAGTCTTTCCCAGAGAAGAAAATGCTAAGCAAATTTGTCACCAATAGACCGGCCCTACAAAAAATGTTCAAAGAAATTCTAAACTTTGAAATGAAAGGTCAATATATGTCAGGGTAAAAATACTCAAAAGTATAAAAATCACAAGGCTTATAAAACAGTAATACAATTGAGAATACAAAGCAAATAGGTAGCAATCAACATGATGATTGGAACAGTAACTTACACATCAGTATTAACTTTGAAAATGGTCTAAATGTCTCCACTTAAAATATATGGATTGGGGAAAGGATTAAGAAAACACAGTCTGCTGCCTCCAAGAGACCCACTTAACTGGTAAAAATTTTTTAGAGATTCAAGGCAAACGGATTGAAAAAATATTCCATGCAAATGGAAACCCAAGGTGAGCTGGGGTAGCTATTCCTATATCAGGTAAAACAGACTTGAAATCAACAACAGAAAAAAAAAGAAAGTCATTTATTGAAAAAAGAATTAATTCAACAAGAAATTATAACAATCCTAAATATCTTTCCATCTGACATTGGAACTCCCAGACTGATAAAACCAATACTACTCAACCTAAGAAAAGAGATAGACAACAATGAAACAATAGTGGGGGACTTCAACACTGCACTGACTGACTAGACACATCATTAAGAAAATCAATAAAGATACACTGGACTTACACTGGACTCTAGGAAAAATAGACCTAAAGACATTTACAAAACATTCTACTTCCAAACTGTAGAACTCTTCCTGTCAGCACAAGTACACTATACAATGTTCACACAGTGGTGAAATGGCCTAACAGCTCTGTATTCTTGTTGTTAAGTGACACATGACTGTGTTTGTACATTTTAACACTGAACTCTACTGCTACACCCTAATCTAAATTTCCATCAGCTCTTGGCTGGACTTCTGCACTGATCCTAACTAGTCTCCTTGTTTCTTACTCCTCTTCAATTCATTTTACACAGAATCCATAGGGATTTTTTTTTTTTTTTTGAGACAGAGCCTCAAGCTGTCCCCCTGGGTAGAGTGCTGTGGCATTGCAGCTCACAGCAACCTCCAACGCCTGGGCTCAAGTGAGTCTCCTGCCTCTGCCTCCCAAGTAGCTGGGACCACAGGCGCCTGCCACAATGCCTGGCTATTTTTTGGTTGCAGCCATCATTGTTGCTTGGTGGGCCCGGGCTGGATTCAAACCCGTCACCTTAGGTGTATGTGGCTGGCGCCTTAGCCACTTGAGCCACAGACGCTGAGCCGGATTTTTAAATATAAATCAGATCATATAACATGACTGCCTGTTCCACTTAGAACAAAATCCAGAATCCTTACGTAACCGGATTCCCACCTCCTTTCCTGATCTCTTCCATCAATCATTGCTTTGCTCACCAAAGTCTAGTCACTCTGGCCTTGGTGTGTTCCTAGGGTTGCTGCAGCTGGGTAAGGCCATACTATTGTTGGATGGGCCCTTAATCTAATATGACTGGCGTCCTTATAGAAGAGAATATTTGGAGACAGATATGAACACAGGAAGGATGTCATGTGGGGATGAAAGCAGAGATTATGAATCTACATGCCCAGGAGGACCAAAGATTGCCAACAACCCACCAGAAACCAGGGAGAGGGATGGAACAGATTCCTCTTCTCTGGCCTCAGAAGGAACTAAGCCTGCTGACACCTTGATTTTGGACTTAGGACCTCTAAAACTGTGAAACAATAATTTCTTTTGTTGTTGTTTAAACCACTCAGTTTGTGACATCTTGTTATGATGGCCCTAGAAAACCAATACAACCTATTAGAGGCATTTGTTGTGATTATAGAACAAGAGAATTCACCCGTGCATTCATGGACTGATGTCAGTGTTTCTCTTTTTAGATAAAAAGGAAAAGAAAAAACATCAAAATCTTACAACATGTAGGGCACGGATATATAAATAAATTACTATCTAATGTGACAAAAGCTGTAATCAAGGCACAAAGTTCTATAGTAACACAGTGGCAGGAGCTGCCTCTCATGCCTGAGGAAATCAGGGAAAGTTTCAGAGAAGAGAAGGCAGTCATATGGGTCGTAAAAGATGAGACATTTTCTGAGTAGAGAAGGGTAAAAAAAGGCATTGCAGGCACATGGAGCAGATTACAGAAAGCCACAGATGTGTAGAAGAATATGGTATATGGAAATGAGATCACGTAACCCACAAATCAAGAGCTTGGGATTCTAAGAAAAGCCTCCCCACCAGTGACAGTCTTCTAACCATTTTGAAACTATCAAAACAGTGGGATTGTTTTCTCCCTAAAAGAACTCTTTTTTTTTTTTTTTTTTTGAGACAGAGCCTCAAGCTGTCCCCCTGGGTAGAGTGCTATGGCATCACAGCTCATAGCAACCTCCAACTCCTGGGCTCAAGGGAGTCTCCTGCCTCCACCTTCCAAGTAGCTGGAACCACAGGTGCCCACCACAACGCCTGGCTATTTTTTGGTTGCAGCCATGATTGTTGTTTGGTGGGCCTGGGCTGGATTCGAACCCACCAGCTCAGGTGTATATGGCTGGCACCTTAGCCGCTTGAGGCACAGGTGCCGAGCCCCTAAAAGAACTCTTATGTGGAATCCCCAACTATATACCCAGTAAAAACCTCTCTGGGTGAAAAGATACCAGGGGTCTCTACAGTCATCTCTGACCTCCCTGTGTGGATTACTGGACCATGTTAGGAACCCACAGCTGCTCTCTTTTATTCTTCCTGAGCCGACTGGGTGGGAGCCGTGTGGCCATGAAGATGCTCTAGTCAGCTCTCCCTCTGCTGGGAGCAGGGGTGACAGATGGCAATCCCCCATAGTGCTTGCTTAAGTCCACACTCTCCTGGGGCTGCTCAACTGAGTGTCACAGGGCTGCAAGTATAGGCCTGTTCCTGCAAGATGGGGTACCCCTCTGGTGGGTGACTTTGGTTCAAAGGTTCTCCATCAACCTGAGACCTTCTTGGAACTGTGCTGCCATCTCAGGCTGCCTGTCTAGCCCCCTCATTGCTTCCTGCTCGCCCTTCCCAGCTCTTCTCACTTCTTCAGTTCTCTACCCCACTCCTTACTGACATTTCTTGCCTGTTTAATCCAGTCTTGGCATCTGTAGAGGACCTGAACTAGAAAGGAGCCTGTGGAAGTGAAACCAGAGATCTGCATTATCCCTGCAACTGTATATTTCCAGATTATCTAACATAAGTTCCCTGTATCAGTTCAATTCAATTTAAAACCCTATAGGGAGGAGAGGATTGAGAAAGGAGCTTCTGGACACTCTATTGTAGTCTCAAAACTTGCAAGTTGATCATGAGTGAAATCCAAAATCTAAGCCTAGGCAGATGGAAATATTTGAATAGATATTTAAACAGCCAAAGTAGAATTAAAGAAACACTAATGGAGGCTGTTTTTACACCCACACAACCTGGCAAATCATTGCTGTACAGTCTTTGTCACAAAAAATACTACAGAAATATGGATCTTTGAAAACATCTTCTGTGCCTGTCTAAAGGACATAGGATATGAAGGCATTTCTGCAAATAATATGTTTTCCTGTGCCAGTGTATAAATAGCTTTAGAGTACTGAGATTAAGAGAAAGAGTTGCCAAGACTATTGCTACATTAACAAGAGAAGCAGCCGACTTGGAGCCTGCTCCATTATTTGCAGCTAGTCCTAAAATTTAATGAGACTGAACACAATGTTGTTTTCACGCGACCAGACAAAAGGACAGATACCAACATCTCTGACTACCTAGAAAAGGCCAGTATGGGGCCTTCCCAAATCACCTGCCATCTAGGTGAGGTTTCCTTTGCAGACAAGTACTTTTTTCTGTTGGAAAAGATTGTTTTTTAAAATGCTTACCAAATTCAGGCCTCTCCAGCTTTTAATGCCATAGTGTCCTCCTGATCTTCTGGAACTGAACCGTTCTTTCTTTCTTTTTTGGGGGTGTCAAGTGGTCCTTTATTGAAACATTTTCCTGGCTCGGAGCCTGTGGCTCAAGTGGCTAAGGCGCCAGCCACATACACCTAAGGTGGTGGGTTCAAATCCAGCCCGGGCCCGCCAAACAACAATGACGGCTGCAACCAAAAAATAGCCGGGTGTTGTGGCGGGCACCTGTGGTCCCAGCTACTTGGGAGGCTGAGGCAGTAGACTCGCTTGAGCCCAGGAGTTGGAGATTGCTGTGAGCTGTGATGCCACAGCACTCTGCCCAGGGGGACAGCTTGAGGCTCTGTCTCAAAAAAAAAAAAAAAGAAAGAAAGAAAGAAACATTTTCCTTCATACTTTTTAACTAGCTGGGCATTCCACAGCACCACTATTGATGTCATCTATGATGTCATGAGGGTGGCGGCCATCAACATTGCAGCCCATGGACTGGGCTGTCCCCAGGATCTCTTTAATGGTTCCAGAGAGTTCTCTGGCTAAAGATTGGTGCCGCATCTGTCTGGCAATGTTGACAATCTCATGGAAAGTGATATTTCCATTGTGTTTAATGTTTTTCTGTTTCTTTCTGTCTCTCAGTGGTTCCTTGAGAGCTTTGATGATGAAGGTGTAAAGCCATAAAAAGGCAGAATTAGGGGAACCAGACGAAGTTATGTAGATCAAGGACAATAGACACTTTCCCAGCCCCTCCCTACTTTCTCATGCACTCCCAACCGCATATCGGGCCCTAAGACCTGGAGGCAGCTCCCAGCCCCTCCCTACTTTCTCATGCACTCCCAACCGCATATCGGGCCCTAAGACCTGGAGGCAGTTCCCAGCCCCTCCCTACTTTCTCATACCAGCGCCGAAAGTAACCGCTTTAAAAAA
>CAUYTI010080460.1:0-29496 GCA_963575145.1 Galago senegalensis
TGCAACCAAAAAATAGCCGGGCGTTGTGGCGGGCGCCTGTGGTCCCAGCTACTTGGGAGGCGGAGGCAAGAGACTCGCTTGAGCCCAGGAGTTGGAGGTTGCTGTGAGTTATAATGCCACGGCACTCTACCCAGGGGGACAGCTTGAGGCTCTGTCTCAAAAAAAAAAAAAAAAGAAGTGTCCATCTGAAGAACTTTAAATCGATTTAATTAAATCTGATATCAAAATTTACTGCTAAACTTTTTCTTACAAGTCGCCCTGGGTAGAGTGCTGTGGCATCACAGCTTACAGCTCCTGGGCTCAAGCAATTCTCCTGCCTCCACCTCCCACATAGCTGGGACTATAGGCTCCCGCTATATTGGCTATTTTTTGGTTGCAGCCATCATTGTTGTTTAGCGGGCCCAGGCTGGATTCAAACCCACCAGCTCAGGTGTATATGGCTGGTGCCTTAGCTGCTTGAGCCACAGGCACCAAGTCACTAATTTCTTTCTTACTTAATTTCTTTTAGAAACATGTCATTTAGGTTTATCAAATGGTAGGATATATATATATATACATACATACATATGCACACACACACATTTATTTTCCAGTCCTGGTCCCCAAATAGGCTCTGCAATTAACATCAGGTGTGGATTCCTGGCCTTGTTTTTAATTTTTTTTTAACTAAACTTTCTAAGTATACACTTATTTATTTCCTTAAAAGGAAACTGGAAAGAAATAGATTAATTCTGTCAGGCATTTTAAAGGGAATGTGATGCCCAGGCAACAAAAGGCCTGTGTGTGCTCTATGCATTTTCTTTCTTTCTTTTTTTTTTTTTTTTTTTTGAGACAGAGTCTCAAGTTGTCACCCTGGGTAGAGTACCCTAGCATCATAGCTCACAGCAACCTCAGACTCTTGTGCTCAAGCAGCCTACCCCTTGGCCTCCCGGAGTGCTAGGATTACAGGCATGAGCCACCTTACCAAGCCTCTTTCTTTTTTTATTTCAAAATGTTAAGGGGGTATAAATTTTTTAGGATACATGGATCACTTCAAGATGGTATCACTCTTGCCATGCAACAGACTATTTTCCTATACTAGATAGAATAGACAAACAGAATGGTGTGTGTGTGTGCAGAGAAAAAATTTAAATATATATATAACATAAAAAAATATTTTTATCACAGGTCCAAGACTCTCCAGAGTGATCATGACACCTGCATCACTCAAGAAGGTGGCTGCCCTCTCAGCTTGGGTCCCAGAGTGAGTGGAGCAAAGTCCCTGGTGGACCTTTAATGGACCCAGAACATAAATGAGAAATAAACTTGTTGTCACAGGCCATTGAGATTTGGGGGTAGTATGTCTGCAGTACAGTTTAGCCTCCTTGACTGACATGGGACCACACGCTCAACATATCTTTTCTGAGTTATCCTTTCCGCCTGATACTAGTTTGGTAACAAAGAGATTTTTGCTGGGTCTTTGTTTGTTATGACAAGGGGACCGCTGTCTGTGGCAAATGTATCTTGCTCTGTAAACCTATATCTTGCTCTTGCTCTGCAAACAATAAACCTTATTCCACACTTGTAAAAAAAAAAAAAAAGAGAGAAAACGAAGAGTTGTTTTGTTTTTATTGAATCATAGCTGTGTACATTAATGCATTTATGGGGTACAATGTGCTAGTTTTGTATACAATTTGAAATACAACACACTGGTTAACATAACCTTCACCATATTTTCTTAATTGTTGTGTTAAGACATTTACACTCTACACTTAAGAGATTTGACATGTACAACATTTCTTTTTCCTGCCTGTGTATAGCTGCCAATACCCTCTACAGAAAAGGGGAAAAAAAATCAATGTTATCAGAACTATTTTATGCATATTCAAGCAAATTCATGCTTTTTCTCCTTTTTTGCAACACAAGTGATTGCATGTTTTACATCCTATGCCTTACTTTTTGCCTTTTATACTTTGGAAATTATTCTATATTAGCCCATATTTATTTTGTCCTTATCACTTTCCATATCAATGTAATATTCCATTATAAAAATATAGTAGTACTTATTTACTTAACCAGTGCTTTATTAATGGACCTTTAAGAATTTTCTCATGTTTTGCCAGTCTGAATAATACTGGATTAGCCATCAGAATACTGAGAAAAATTATAATCATTTGCCTCTGAGTCCAGAGGTAAATTTGTTTATATTTTGAGTAATTTTATGAATGATTTACAGGAGTAAGAATAAAGGGATAGTGACAAACTAATATAAATCATAATAAGAATTTAAATGTAGGAAACCCAAATTTCTTGCCTACATATTCCTGTTTCGAAAGTATATATGTCACAAAAGGGCAGTGTCCTTTGTTTGCTGCTAACTGCTCATGCCCTGTCTTGCATGAACCCAAAACATATCCATCTTGTAAAAACTGCTTCCATGGGGTGGTTCCTGTGGTTCAAAGGGGTAGGGCAGCAGCCCCATATACCAGAGGTGGCAGGTTCAAACCCAGCCCTGGTCAAAAACTGCAAAAAAAAAACTGCTTCCAGATTTCAATTATAAATTCAAAAGTTTTAGCTTTATCATTACTGCTCATTCTTCTTCTTGAATCTGCAAAACACAATCTTTTTAAAAACTTTAACACTCCTAACACCTATTTCTTTCCAATCACCTATGTACCCACCTGCCTTTATCAATTGTCCACTTACGGATTGTATCAAGTCAAAGTTTGACACAGAGATATAAATCTCACAGAGATGAAAGAAAATGATGTACTTGTAGCAAAATGGATCCTGTTACTTGTCACAAAATCTTAATTTTTTTTTTTAGAAGACAGAGTCTCACTTTGTCACCCTCCGTAGAATGCTGTGGCATCACAGCTCACAGCAACCTCCAGCTCTTGGGCTTAGGCGATTCTCTTGCCTCAGTCTCCTAAGACAAAAAACTTATGTTAATAGTTGTTCCGGTTAAAGGACTGAGTATAGATCTGAGAATCCATATTTCCTTTTTATCCTTAGAGGATATTGTTATTGTTCAGAGACATCAATTCTTGAGAGACTTGAAGTCCAGTGAGAAAGGCAGGTGCATTGGTTTCTTTCTCGTTCCCCAGATGTCTCTGGCAGTCAGGGGCTCCCAAGCTCTCACAAAGCCAAAGGCTGCTGCCACCAGTGAAATGGGAGCTTCTTAAGGCCAAACCACCAGACTGCCAGTACCCTTGAGGTTTCTTCTTGTCACCACAACCCGAGCCATATTGCTGCTATACCCATTGGGCACTTTTGTCCTCCCCCACGGGCTTAAGCCCCCTCAGTTTTGTTTTGTTTTGTTTTTGAGACAGAGTCTCACTTTGTCACCCTTGGTAGAGTGCAATGGTGTCACAGCTCACAGCAACCTCAAATTCTTGGGCTCAAGTGATTCTCTTGCCTTAGCCTCCCAAGTACATGGGAAGAGAGGCGCCCACCACAATGCCCTGCTATTTTTTAGAGATGGGGGTCTCACTCTTGCTCAGGCTGGTCTAGAACTCCTGAGCTCAAGCAATCTACCTGCCTTGGCCTTCCAGAGTGTTAGGGTTACAGGTATGAGCCACTGGGCCCAGCCCAGATGCTGTTTTTATCTCCCTCATTCCCACACAAACATTTCCCAACTTGACTCAGACTACAGAAATCACAGGGGGCTGGTGGGTCCCAGGGCATCTTTGTGACCCCAGAGTCTAGACCAGTGATTTTCAAACAGTGTGCCATTGTCATGCTAGTGTGCTATGAGAGTGTACTGCACATTTAAATACTGCCATAAAAGTATTTAAAGATCATTATCTAAATTATTTTTTAAAGAAGTTCAAAGCACAGTATATATACAAAGTATATATTTTTCACTCTTTTCTTTTTTAATCAACATAATTTAAGTGTACTGCAGAAGTGTATAGGTTCAAGTGTGCTGTGAGATCCAAAAGGTCAAAAAGCGCTGGCCTCTATATTCTAGGTGGGCTGTCTTCTGGAGACAGGGACAGAGACAGCTAGAGTTCTGGCCTCCTCCATCCAGACTTTTTTTTTTGGCAGTTTTTGGCCAGGGCTGGGTTTGGCCCTGCCACCTCTGGCATATGGGACTGGCGCCCTACTCCTTTGAGCCACAGGCGCCGCCCCATCCAGACTTTTCTTCTCCTTCACCTGCCCTGCCCAGGGCTGCTGAGTGATGATTGAGCCAGGGCTCATAGGCGCTGCTATTCCTCTCTGTTGGTGCATCCACCACACCAGGCTTCCACAGAGAGTGAGCTCAGACCTTGCCAGACTTTTTCTCCCCTTCCACCCACCCACCAGTGGCTGCTGAGAAATAACATTAAGGCCACCACACTGAGGCTTGCACAGAGCGTGCGGCCCAGAACATTCCTCAGGGTTCTCAGCAGCAAACCGAGGAGAACTCAGACTGTGAGCTCCCTGCCCACTGGCCCTCCTTTTTACAGTCTGCAGTCAGTTGCCTGGCAACTCCGTCAGAGAAATCAAACCTGCTTGGGCATTTAGGAACCAGCATTCTTCTACTTGGTAAGGTCAGAGATTGATCTTAGGGGACCCCAGGTCTCAGTCACATTGTTCAGGTGCAAGGAGGGGAGTTTGTGATTGGGTAAAGCCACTGCAGCCCCTTCCTGGCACCTTTGCCTAGAAACTGGAAGCAGAACGTTGATGTCTGCTAAAACACACTTCTCCAGCCTTGGTGGAGCCTGAAGGCAAGCTCGCCCACCCCAACCCTGCTCAGCTGCAGTCTTCCACCTGGCTCTACTATGACAGAGAATAAGGACTTGCCTAAAGTTTCAAGGCCTCATCCACCACCCTGGACAATCAAGTGTTTCGCCTGGTCACAGGACCCAAAAACAACACTGCGCTATTCCTTCCCACTGATAGGTCGGTGGGCACAGCCATTATGGCATTTACTGAATCCCACAAGCACCATCCACTGCCTGAGAGATTAAACTTGGTATGCCATTATTTAATCAAAAGATAATCCAGGCTTGGTGCCTGTGGATCAAGTGACTAAGGTGCCAGTCATATATACCTAAGGTGGCGGGTTCAAATCCAGCCTGGGCCCACCAAACAACAATGATGGCTGCAACCAAAAAAATAGCTGGGTGTTGTGGCGGGTGCCTGTGGTCCCAGCTACTTGGGAGGCGGAGGCAGGAGACTCACTTGAGCCCAGGAGTTGGAGGTTGTTGTGAGCTGTGATGCCCCAGTACTCTACCCAGGGGGACAGCTTGAGGCTCTGTCTCAAAAAAAAAAAAAAAAAAAAAAAGATAATCCAAAAACAAGAAGCAAAAGCTGGTCAGGAGCAGTGGCTCTAGTCTGTAATCCTAGCACTCTGGGAGGCCAAGGCAGGAAGATCACCTGAGCTCAGAAGTTGGAGGCCAGCCTGAGCTAGAACAAGACCCTGGCTCAGCACCTGTCGCTCAGTGAGTAGGGCGGCAGCCACATACACCAAGGAAGGCAGCTCGACCTGCTAAGCAACAATGACAACTGCAACCAAAAAATAGCCGGGTGTTGTAGTGGGTACTTGTAGTCCCAGCTACTTGGGAGACTGAGGCAAGAGACTCTCTTAAGCCCAAGAGTTGGAAGTTGCTGTGAGCTGTGATATCACAACCCTCTACTAAGGACAACATACTGAGACTCTGTCTCAAAAAACAACAAAAACAACAAAACAATGAAATCCTATCTCTACTAAAGATAGGAAAAAAAGATAGAAAAATTAGTTGGGCATTGTGTGGGCACTTGTAGTCCCAGTTACTCAGGAGGCTGAGGCAGGAGTATCACTTGAGCCCAGGGGTCTGAGGTTGCTGTGCTAGGCTGACACCATGGCACTCTAACCTGGGCAACAGAAAGCAACTCTATCTCAGAAGAAAAAGACTTTTTTTTTGAGATAGCTGACTAGAAGCACTTCAGCATGCCTTATCCACTAATAAGAACCAACATAGTATGTAGACAATCACAGAATCATACCTTAACATTTTTCTTCTTTTTTTAGTCAGGGTCTTACTCTGTCAGCCAGGCTGGAATGCAGTGGTTCAATCATAGTTCACAGCAACCACAAGCTCCTGGGCTCAAGGGATCGTCTTGCTCTGCCTCCCAAGTAGCTGACACTACAGGTGTGCATCACCACACCTGGGACAGTTTGAATATATTATCCCTGAGGGAACACAGAACATTAACAGAAAATTCCAAATTCCGGAAGGAAAACAGCCCCCATGGCCAGGAGGGGCTGAAAACTGACAATGAGAATGACGAGGAAGTATATGGGTGATGGATATACTAAAACTATTTCATCCCTATGCAATCTATGCATGTAACAAAAATTGCACTTGCACCCCATAAATTTTTGCAAATAAAAAGAAATAAATGGGAAAATATAAAAAGACACTGGGCTCAGTGGCTCACGTCTGTAACCCTAGCACTCTGGAAGGCTGGAGGGGGAGGATTGAAGAGGTCAGGAGTTTGAAATCAGCCTGAGTAAAGCCAGACCCCATCGTTACTAAAAATAGAAGAAATTAGCCAGGTGTTGTGCTGGGCACCTGTACTCCCAGCTACTTGGGAAGCTGAGCAGGAGGTTTGCTTGTGCCCAGGAGTTTGAGGTTGCTATGAGCTAATCTGAGGCCATTGCACTCTAGCCTAGGCAACAGAGCAAGACTCTTGTCTTAAAAAAAAAAAAACAACAACAACAACAACAAACTTATGAAAAGAAATAATATGGTTCATACAGGGTTCTGCAATGGTATCACCTTTTCTACACAGCCTCGGCTGGTAACTGTCTTTTTATGGGAATATGATTTGTTTCTCTACTAAGTATGAAATTAGGGAGACAACGTGAAGAAAAACAGTAATTACCACCTCAACTTTTTTGGAAAGTTTATTTGTTATTATCTCTCTTAGTAATGAAGGTTGGGAAACTTGGGTTTCCTCAGAAAATAGCTGTTTTGTCTAAATAAGCACTTTAATACTGGTGACTAATACCCATTGAATGACTCTCCCAGGATATATTTTTCCACCCCTGAGCTTAAGGAAGTTCACACAACAAAAATTAGCATTCATGGGCAGCACCTGTGGTTCAGTGGGTAGGGCGCTGGCCCCATATACCAAGGGTGGTGGATCTGAACCCAGCCCCAACCAAACTGCAACAAAAAAATAGCCAGGCATTGTGGCAGGCTCCTGTAGTCCCAGCTACTAGGGAGGCTGAGGCAAGAGGATCTCTTGAGCCCAGGAGTCCATGGCACTTTACCCAGGATGACGGCAGAGACTCTGCTTCTTCCTCTCTCTCTCACAAACACATGTGGCTCTTCTCCAAAACCTGCTGACTATGTTTGATTCTAGTGTGTAATACAGATCCTGTGAGACATAAAACCCAGCCCTTCCCACTTGGAAGGGCACATCTTTGGTCCACACAGGAGACTATCTTTTCTTGGTTTGCAAACTGATATTGTTGCAGAGGGAATAGCCTGAAAAAATGGCAAAAATATTTCCTGTCTCAGCAACTTTTGGGAACTGAAACCTGCCTCCCCACCTCAGGCAGGTGTATGTGTGTGTGTGTGTGTGTGTGTGTGTGTGTGTGTGTGTGGAGGCGGGTATCTCTTTTCTTTGCACCACAGGAGATAGTTGGAGGGAATTGTCTGGGCAGAGGTCACAAGATCTTCTTAGCTGAAGATGGGATGGGCAAAGAGCACAAGATCCTCTTAGCCCAAAACGGGGTTAATCTGGATGTAGATCACAAGACTGTTTTTTTTTTTTTTTTTTTTGGGGACATAGTTTCAATCTGTCGCCCTGGCTAGAGCACTGTGACATCACTGCTCACAGCAACCTCAAACTCTTGGGCTTAAGAGATCCTCTGCCTCAGCCTCCCAAGTAGCTGGGACTATAGGCACCCGCCACAATGCCCTTTTGGTTATAGCTGTCATCATTGTTTGGCAGGCCCAGGCTGGATTCGAACCCACTAGCTCTGGTGTATGTGGCTGGTGCCTTAGCCACTTGAGCTATAGGCTCTGAGCCACAAGACTGTTTTAACCAAAGATGGGATGAATCCAGGCAGAGGCCACAAGATTGTCTTGGCCCAAAATGGGATTATGGGATCAGAATCTTCAAAAGCTCTGTGCTTAAACTGAGAGATCCCTTGAGCCCAGGAAGTCAAGGTTGCTGTGAGTTATGATGCCATAGGACTCTACCCAAGGTGACAGAGTGAGACTCTGTCTCAAAAAATAATTAATTAAAAAAATTAAAAGCTCTGTGCTTCTACTCAGAAGCAGGAATTTGGATTTTGAGACCATTGGCCATTTTCCTCCTTTGCCAGCAAAGTAATAAACTTCTCTTTCCTTCTCCTCAAACCACTTGTCCCTCTCTTTCTGACGTGGCTTCTGGGGACGAATGCTGAACTTTCAGAAATAATATTGCCAGTAAGGCTCTCCTGTACTATTTAGCCATCCTGGTCGTCTTTGTGTTTTCTTTCTTTTTTTGTTTTGTTTTGTGTTGTTATCGTTTGTTTGTTTGTTTGTTTGTTTTTGAGACAGAGTCTCACTCTGTTACCATGAGTTGAGTGACCTGGCATTCACCTTTTGATGCTCACACCAACCTCAAACTCTTGGGCTCAGGTAATCCTCTTGCCTCAGCCTCCAGAGTAGCTAGGGTGACAAGTGCCCACCACAATGCCCAGTTCTGGTAGTCTTTTTGGACACTTCTTAGTAACATGACAGCCACTTTGAGGAATACTAAAGAATATATGTAGCAATTCCTACTCTCAAGATTAATTTTCAAGACAGAAAACTGTCCATAGGGGATTTTCTCTCTTTCACTTGAACTCTACATGATGGCAAAGAACTAGATGTTTAAATATAAAACTTCCCCTACGAAGAAAAGAACTATGGTATAATTTGAAATATATTTGTCCTTTGTTCCAGTCCCTGTCACAGAGCCCCTAAAACTTTTGGACTTTCCTGAGTGATGGGAATGTCTTTTGTTGAGTTTATGCAAATGAGGTGACTTATGTGGAGCCCCTAGAAAGCATCACGATGGGGCCAATCACAGGAAAGACCAACTGATTAGAGAATTAGAGGGCTGGAACTTGCAGCGCCACCCACAGGCCTCTGGGAAGGAGGAGAGTCTGAGAGACCCAGCTCTATGAGAACTCCCGACAAGGAGATTGGAGGAGCTTCTGGATTGTCTGGGTACAACCTCCCCTACCTTGCCCTGTCCATCCGTTCCTCTGGCTATTCATCTATAACCTTGGTAATATACTTTATAATAAATCAGCAAATGTAAGTGTTTCCCTAATTTCTGTAAGCTATCCCAGCTAATTATTGAACTCAAGGAAGGCAGGGTCCATGGGAACCCCAATTTCTAGCTAGCTGGTCAGAAGTAAAGGTCACAACCTGGACTTGGGGCTGGTGCCCAAAGTAGGAGCTGTCTTGTGGGACCTGATGCTATCCCAGGTACATACAGTATCACAGGCAACTGAATTCGAGGACAACCTGTTGATGTCTGCTGAAGAATTGTTTGTGGCGTATGGGGCAACCCCCACACATGTGCTCACAAAAGTGTCCCATTTTGAGTTTGAGAGTAAAGGAAATGCAGTTTGTTATTTTTCCTTTTGTATCAATAAAGAAAAATCTCATGAGATGGTTTTTTTTTTTTTTTTTTTGAGACAGAGCCTCAAGCTATCCCCCTGGGTACAGCGCTGTGGCATCACAGCTCACAGCAACCTCCAACTCCTGGGCTCAAGCGAGTCTCCTGCCTCAGCCTCCCAAGTAGCTGGGACTACAGCCACCTGCCACAACGCCTGGCCATTTTTTGGTTGCAGCCACCATTGTTGTTTGGCGGCCCGGGCTGGATTAGAACCCGCCACCTTAGGTGTATGTGGCTGGCGTCTTAGTCACTTGAGCCACAGGTGCTGAGCCTCATGAGATGGTCTCATAGAGAGAACATTTAAGTTTGCAAATGTGAGCTCGCCACACATATCTATCACCATGGTGAGATCAGAGTACCAGACACCATTGCCGGCATTCCTTCCTCCTCAAGAATGGCTGCCCGGGTCTCCTCATAGCCCCTGCCACCATGGCTCTGCTTTCCACCTCTGAGTTTGACTCCTCTAAGCACCTCATGTCAGTCTTTTTGTGACTGATTTATTTTATTTATTACGATGTCTTAAGGTCCATGCATGTTACAGCATATGTCAGAATTTCCTTCCTTTGTAAGGCTGAATAATATTCTCTGGTAGGTTATATGGCTCATTTTGTCTACCCATTCATCTGACGTGATCACTTGGGTAGCTGTTCCCTCATAGCTATTGTGAGTGATGTTGCTATGATTGTGGGTGTATATACTCCCTTTTTTAAAGTGTCAGTTGGAATTGAATTTTCTTTTACTTGTCTCAGATCATTCTAATCGATCCATTCAGGGCATCAGTACATAATTCTAGACAAAGAAAAAGAAAAGATTTATCACAATTCTCCAGGTAAAAATATCACTTCAAAAATAATTATATCCTGTGAGTGAGAGGAGATGCTCACATTCGTGTTTTCTCCCACGAATCTTCATACTACTTGGATATAGGTCCGTTTATCAGTTTCCACATCCAACAGGTTTCTTTTGATCTAACTTCTGTTAAATTAGAAAACCCCTCTAAACTAGTTATAGGTGTCTGGGAATGATGGTTGGTGTTGGTGGCCCTGCCGTGACTTACAATCTTAGAGCAAATGTTATGAGGCATTTCCCCTCTGGAGAACATTCCTCAGGACACATTCAGCGGCTGGATGGTTGATCCTCTCAACTAAGGGCAGCTTGGCAAAGAGACAATCAGTCCACTCTCAGTTATGTTTGCCTCTGGGAAGAGTTTCTTCAGGCTCTCTTACAGAGCATGGGTGCGATTTTAAAGGACACTCAGTTACTTGCCACTGGTTTCTTTCACTGAGGGGTGAAGGAGTCGATTAGGGTTTAGGTAAAGCCTTCAGCAAGTCAGTCATGTGTACTATGGTTAGGACTTCTTAAGAAAGCCTGTAATGCTCCGTGTCAACAAGAATTTTCTGGCTCGGCGCCCCGTAGCACAGTGGTTACGGTGCCAGCCACATACACCAAGGCTGGTGGGTTGGAATCTGGCCAGGGCCAACTGCAACAAAAAAATAATCAGGTATTGTGGTGGGCACCTGTAGTCCCAGATACTGGGAGGCTGAGGCAAGAGAATCGCTTAAGCCCAAGAGTTTGAGGTTGCTGTGAGCTGTGATGTCACAGCACTCTACCAAGGGCAACATAGTGAGATCCACAGTCCTCCTGTGTCTTAGATAGCATGCAGGGTATCTTCCATTTTGTCTTGTTGATCCTGGAGGCTGTAGTTATTGCTTGTGCCCCCTTTCACCTCATAATCTGCTGCATTCTTTATTTTTGTAATTCTACTGTCAAAGCTTTGCAATGGCATAAATAATTATAAACCTTCCATCTAAACCATTGCCCCAGTTCAACAGGAAGTAGCTTGATGATTATGTCACCCATATCTATGGAAGGACAAAATTGCCAGTGGGGAATATGTAACAGAAGTAAAGGGCTGAAAATGGAGCAAAATGTATTACAAGATGTCTCTTTCAACACCTCCCCCTCTTTTGGGAAATTAAAACCTGCATTCCTGCCCATGACTGGTAATCAGAGGGGTGGGGGACTATCCTTTGTTCTTTGTACCATAGGAGATGCTCAACCAAATGGTGGGCAGAGGTCATGAGGTTGTCTTCCCTGGACATGCTATAGTTAAACAGCAATAGTCCAAAGCTGAAATTCCCTTTAAACTCTCTATATTTCTGCTTGAAGGAAGGATGATGGTACTTTTATTTATTTATTTTTTGAGATAGAATCTCACTATGATACCCTCAGTAGAGTGCTATGGTGTCACAGCTCACAGCAACCTCAAACTCTTGGGCTTAAGCAATTCTCTTGCCTCAGCCTCCCAAGTAGTTGGGACTACAGGCACCCACCACAGCACCCGTCTATTTTTTGGTTGCAGTTGTCATTTCATTGTTGTTTGGCAGGCCAGGGCCGGGCTTGAACCTGCCAGCTTCAGTGTATGTGGCTGGCACCCTACTCACTGAGCTACAGGTACCAAGACAGGATGATGGTACTTTAAGATGAGAATCTACCATCCTCCTCATTTGCTGGAAAATTAATAAGCTTCTCTTTCCTTCTCCTTGAGTCACTTGTCTTCTTTCTCTATTTGGCTGTGGGGACAAGTACTGAACTTTTCATAACAGTCCCCAGTATATTGTACCTTTGCAAAGGCATATATATTATACTATACCTTTGCAAAGTTCAGGCCCTTACTACAGTTTGCACCTTGTGGACTTTTATTAATTTTATAAAGGGAGATTTCAATCTTATAACACTTATAGAATCCATTCCCCTTGCTTCAGTATATCTCATTGGGGGGAACAGGGTACTTAAGCAAAAAAAAAAATTTTTTTTCTGGTCGACAACATCTTTGGATAATATCAGTTTTATGTCATTGGAATCAGACAATGTCCTGGTCCAAACCTCTCTCCAAAAAACTATAACTTCAAATTCCTCCTCCAGATGACAATTCCTATAGCCAAAGGAGTCAGATTTTTTTCTGATAGTTTTTCTCTGAATCTATATTTCCTACTAATAGAATTTCTTGCCCTCTTAACTAATCCAAAATTTAAAATACAAGTAATATGACACTGTTCTTGGAAAAAGTGAATTATCTAATTTTTACATATCAATGGAGCTGGAAATATAGTACTGGGAGAAAAGAAACTGTAGTTGGAGGCAATTAGCTGGAGGTAATTTAGAGAATAAAAACAAATTCATTATTGAAATATATACTTACTGTTATTTAGACTTTAAAAAGGGCAGTGCTTAGAATTAAAGAGGACACTAGATTCAGGAAGAAAAATGACTTCCTATAACATTATTCATTCCTGCATTATTTGTAATAGCAAAAGACTACCAGGAACCTAAGTGTGTTTCAACAGAGAACTTGTTAAAGAAAGTTGAGTGGGCTCGGCGCCTGTAGCTCAAGCAGCTAAGGCGCCAGCCACATACACCTGAGCTGGCGGGTTCAAATCCAGCCTGGCCTGCCAAACAACAATGACGGCTGCAACCAAAAAAAAAAAAAATAGCCTGGCGTTGTGGTGGGCACCTGTGGTCCCAGGTACTTGGGAGGTGGAGGCAGGAGACTCATTTGAGCCCAGGAGTTGGAGGTTGCTGTGAGCTATGATGCCACAGCACTCTACCCAGGGGTGACAGCTTGAGGCTCTGTCTCAAAAAAAAAAAAGAAAGTTGAGTGATCCATACAGAGGAAGAATTTGGGATACTCTTTATACATTAATATTAAAGGATGTCTAATATACATAGTAAAGTGGAAGGCATGAGGTATAGAATACAGAACAGTGTATATAGTATGCTACCACTTTGTGCAAAACATTTGTGTGTGTTTGCCTATATGTGTATTGCCATATATAGGCATACAAACACACACACATCACACACACACACACATATATATATATATATGTGTGTATATATATATATATGATTTGTCTGGAATAGAAAACAAACCTGCTAATATGATTATAGTTGCCTCTAGGAAGGAGCTTTACATTTGATGTGGCTGGGGAAAAAGGGACTAAAAGGGAATTACCCTTCAGTACATAATACAGGGTGTCCCAAAAGTCACCATACATAGGAGAAATTATGACAGACATCATGGAACATGTTCTCCATCAGTGGGAGAGAAGACTTTGTGTGTAGAAAGAAGTGGTCAACACATATAGAATATTTTATAAATACTCTGCAACATTTTGTAATGACTATTTTGTAAATAAAGGTCCATTGAGCTACAATTTCCCATCTTCCTTATGCATGAGACTTTGGGGACATCCTGTATTTGTATCTTTTAGATTATGTGAGGCTATTGTTTATTCCAAATTATTTTTTAAAAGCTAGTCCAGGGCAGTGTCTGTGACTCAAAGGAGTAGGGCGCCAGCCCCATATGCTGGAGGTGGCGGGTTCAAACCCAGCCCCGGCCAAAAACTGAAAACGAAACAAAACAAACGGACAAAAAAAAAAAAAAAAAACCAGTCCAATTCTATACTCAGAGAAAAATAATGCTGAAGCTAAAGGAATGTAATAAAATAAATTGTTTATCTACAGGAATAATTTAGACATCAGCAAGAACTAGAGGAAATACAGCTTGGATAGCCAACATTGAAATGGGTGGGATATAGGCATGATTTCAATCTCGGTAAGGCTCCCAGTTACCTATAGGCTGATTACCAGAAAAAAGGCCTTGGGGCAGGTGGCCCTGGTGGCTCAAAGGAGTAGGGCGCCTGCCCCATATGCAGGAGATAGCGAGTTCAAACTCAGACCTGGCCAAAAACTGGAAAAAAAAAAAAAAGGCCTTGGGGCCACAGCAGAATGCTTTCGAAAACAAATTGAAGGAATTTCACATGGGGATTTACATAGTAGGGTCTGGATGGATTTTAGAGGCACAATAGATCAGAAATCCCAATACACATCCAAGATCACAAAAATTGGTGGGCCATAGGCCAGATGACTGTGTCATTGTGAGTGGCCTGAATACTGTTTATTGCTGATTATTATTTGTGGAGATGGGGTGTGCTATGACGCCCTGAATATTGTTTTTAAATTTTAGTTAATTCCCAACATCTTACGTGAAGTTATAGTAGCATAAACCTAGTTCACTTCAGCCTCAACCTCCTGGGCCCAATCAACCCTCCTATCTTGGGCTACCAAAAGTGCCTTTGTTACAAGACAAAGGGGTCTGGCCACCTGTCATTGTCCAGACAATATGCAGAGACTAGGGGTAGGTCCACCAAGCTTTATTAAAAGGCCACCAATTCTGAAGAAGAGTGAGAGTAGACTCTGTAAGACTGTTCTGCCTCAGTTACAATTCTAATAATTTTTATCATGGGATACAAGGAAACAAATCTGGAAAATTTTAACCTTATCTAAAAGAAGCATCAAAGACAAAGTAAGACTGTCTGAAAAAAAATCAAAGAAAACAAAATACAAGTAGCCTGTACGCTAACAATGTAACAATACTTATTGTTTAAGTGTTATTACCTTCCCTGAAGTTTTTTGTGACACCCATCCTCCCAATCATGGTGAATCCTTAACTAGATAATCATGGAAGGTATGTGGGGAAAGAAAGTAGATTGGGCAAAGTAGGTCAGTTGTTCAGCTTCAGCTTAGCTTCTCAGACTCCATTTTGTAGGTTGCTTTTCTAGCTTCAGGATTAAAGGAATGGACCACCTAACCCTACCCAGATTGCTTTTTTATTTACGTGTGTATGTATTTTTTTTTAGACAGTCTCACTTTGATGCCCTGGGTAGAGTGCTTGTCATCATAGCTTACAGCAACCTCAAATTCCTGGGCTCAAGCAATCCTCTTGCCTCAGCCTCCCCGTTAGCTGGGACTACAGGTATCTGCCACAACTCTCAGCTAATTTTTTTCTACTTTTTAGTAGTAGAGACAGAGTCTTGATCTTGCTCAGGCTGGTCCCAAATTCCTGAGCTCAGGTGATCCGCGAGCCTAGCCTCCAAGAGTGCTAGGATTACAGGCGCGAGTCACCTAGCCAGGCCAGATTTCTTTTTTAAAGGTGGGAAAAAGATTCTCAGACACATTGTAGTGACTGTTGCCCAACTCTGTGAATATACTAAAAACCACTGACTGAACACATCAAATGGGTGAATTATGTGGCACGATTATGTTCTAAGAAATGAACAGCCAGGCCTCTTGGGGTCTCTGAGAGTTGGAGAGTGCTCCATTTGAGGCTAAACCAATTAAGATCATATTCAATCCTGTTTGTTTTCTAACAGTTAAACCTGTTTTCAACAGCAAGATGAGGTCAATAATCTCTACCTGGAAGGGTGATTTTTAAAAATACATTATTAGTGTTAGCCATGTACAGTGTGTTGGCACACAGTAGATGCTCTGAAACACTACGCACACAGCAACGCACATACGCAGGTGGCCATAAAGTTTGTGACCCTGTGCAAATTCATATGCACGCCAACTGGGGGCCTTTGGGGAGGTTCTGAAAAGACCCGATGTGGAGGGCTGGTCTTATCCCTGATGTCAGCCCTCCAACCCAGACTCTCAGGTTCTAAAGGTCTGAGGTAACAGATAAGTCCACTAACCCTGGAGAAAGAGTCCGCATAATGAGGCCCAGGAAAAGCAAGAAATCATTATCAGGGTGTGATGAAGTCGCCCTAGTGACCACGGGGGAGAGGAGAAGCGTTGCTACGTAACTGCAAGAGGCGGTGAATCAAACCGGACCGCCGCGGTGCTCCAGAGCCTCAGCCGCTCCACGCAGCGCGCCACACCGAGAACAATGCGCAGCCTGCAGGAGCCGCGCCCGGGGGCGGGGCAGACGGGACTTGCCGGGAAATGTAGTGTGTGTAGCTCCGCCCACGCCGCCCCGCAGCTCGCCCGCCCTGCGTCTCACGCGACTACAAGTCCCATCAGGCCCCGCGAGGCAGCCTTACCCAGTCTGTTGCAGGGAGGGGAGTGGGGTGAACATGGCTGAAGGCGGCTCCGGCCGCCCAACGTGCGGCGGAGTTCTTAGCAGACCGGAGCCGGGCCCCAGCACTGGCGGCGGCAGCTTTCCAGAGTACGAGCTTCCCGACCTAAACACCCGCATTTTCCACGTGGGCGGCTTTGGGGAGTTATGGCGTGGCCGGCTTCGTGGGGCCGGGGACTTGTCGCTGAGGGAGTCCCCGGCGCCGGTTCTGCTCGGGCGAGGAGAGGTCTCTGACTCGGACCAAGAGGATGCCGCTGTGGCTCGGGATCTGGGCTGCAATCTGGAGGCGGCCGCGGAGCTGAGGGCCGTGTGCGGGTGAGTGTGAGGCCGAGGGGCTCTTGCAGTTTGGGACCAACTGGGGTGCAGCTTTGCCCCACTTGTCCTCTGGAATTCATTCGTGGGCGCGCCTGTGGCTTAGACCTGGGGTGGCAGGATTGCCCATTCCCTCGGCTCAAGCGAGAAGTCCTAGGACCCTGATGCACAATTTCTGCGAATTGGAATAAAGGGACAAGACAGTTGCGTCAAAGGCTAGTTTTTCTATCCTTTAATTTTAACAGTGCTTCTTAGTGAAGAAAAGCAATCGGGATAACAGCGACTTGTACTTGCCATTGACAGGTACTTTGACGATGGAGGAACCTGAGTAATGGTGAGGCTGGAGGGCTTAATTGGTGGAGTGTTAACAGTAGATTAACTGTGGTTTCTTGGGTGGACCTCCTGGATATGGTATTGCTGAATTTTTTCCCAAAAGTGCCTTCTTTGGCTTGAAAATATAAAAATAACTTTTTATAATCTCTTTTGCTACTTAACACTCCTGGCTGCTTTCATCTGTTCTATAACCTTTCTATTATAAAATATCAGCACAGAATTCATTGTCTTGAGTTCCGGCCTCACGTCTGAGTCCCCTGCTGGATTTTACCTGACGAAATTATTCCATGATGTATTTAGAACACAATGCTGACTCGCTCTGGACAAGATGCATGGTCGACCTTAAAGTATTGCTTTCCCTTTTTGTTTTAGACTTGATAAACTGAAATGCTTTGAGGAAGGCGAGGACCCAGAAGTCATCCCAGAGGATACTGACCTGGTGACTTTGGGGTATGGAGGACTGTGCATTTGTTGTGTGTTATTTGTTTAAACATTTTTTAGTATACTGTGTTCAGAAAAATTGAAACTATAGTATTATCCACATACCTACTCCTTAAATTCAACAACTGTTAACATATGGCCATATTTGCTTAGCTGTATGTGTATGAGTTGCCTGCTGTGTGTCATCTTCTTTTGCTTATACCATTTAATAAGTTGCAGGCATCATGATAATTTATCCCTAAATATATCAGCATAGAGCTCCTATATATCTACAAAATATTGTTCCCCTATGTAATTAGCATGGTATTAATAAACCTAAGAAAATTAACAATAAATAATCTCTAATATACATTTTATATTCAGTTATGTGTTTATTTTTGAATGTTTTACAAATTAATCTACTTATATTTGGGGTGCAACCCAAGTGCTCTGGTAGTGTTTCTTGAACTGTCTGGTAAAGGACCAGATTTTAACATTTTTAATCTTTGACAGATGCATACTTTTGTAAAATACTATAAAAGACAAATACTTAAGAATGAAATTTTAAAACAATATGAGTTAAAATTTTTTGTTGTTAAATTCAACAGACATAAATTTACTAGCAGCTTATAATGAAAGTTTCTAAACACTTTAATTTTCTGTGCATATTACATAATGTATAGGTCACAAATCAATTCCAGTTTGCCTACCACACTTTGAGAAGCACTGCTCCATGATAATGCTATAGAA
Organism: Galago senegalensis; assembly: GCA_963575145.1. Classification (NCBI taxonomy): domain Eukaryota; kingdom Metazoa; phylum Chordata; class Mammalia; order Primates; family Galagidae; genus Galago; species Galago senegalensis. The sequence goes on from CAUYTI010080460.1 coordinate 18,350, forward strand.
AAATTGTGCATATTATAATGAAATTTATAATTTCACTGTATTTCACACCACCTCACCTGTGTTATGTTATTCTTGATCCTAGCCTTTCTATTATTCCTCTCAAAAACTTGGGTAGTTATTTCCACTCCTGTTTTTTTGTTCTAACTGCCGAATCTGTTCCCCTGATCCTCATTGCTAACATTTACATTAGCAACACTTGGAGTGCTATGAAAAGCTTCCATTTTTTCTTAGTACAGCTTTTCACCTGATTTATCTGTTATGCTACTGGAGTATGCTATTTTGCTTTGTCAAAGGCTCTACATCTTCTCTATGGAAAAATTTCAAATTCTTAGCTAGACTTTTGAACCCTTCCACATTTATCCCAAATCTGCCTTTCCAGATTCATTTTCAACCATTTTGTCTTTCAAATGGTTCAGGATGCACTTGGTCTTTTTTCTGTTTGAAGCCTGCTAGATTCCTTAGGAAATAGCTGCATTTGCCTTGAATGCTAACATTTCAGAAGTCCTTGAAGACTCATTGAGAATCCAGACTGCCCTTAAGCCTACTATTTTGCCAGCTCCAATTGGTGATCTTGTATTGTTGATTGATTAAGTTGCTTTGTCTAAAATATGTGTGATTGTTACTCCCTTCCTTATAACCTAAACTCCTGAGTCTTTAAGTGGCTCATAAACCCCTTTGTAGACTGGACCTTGAGGGTCTTTTTATGTTTGTCTCTTCAGTGTTCCTGACTGCTGCGCTGTGTTTCATTTCCTGAATGTGCTTTCTGACTCTAAGCCTTTGCTTAAAACATTCATTCTTCCTTATCCCTGTGGCCTTACTCACTTCCACTTATCCTTAAAGTCTTAGCTAAAGGACTAAAGACTCCATTTAGGTCCCCTTGTATGCTCATGTAACACCTCATGTTTCCCTATGGAAATACTCATCATTCTTATAATATACTTGTTTAATTTTCTACCATCTTAGCTACCCTTACAAGCTTCATAAGCCCTATCTATCACACTGCTTAGTTTCTAGAACTATAGCACCTAATAGGGAGTCAATAATTATAATTGTAGAATGAGTGGAATAAATGAAGCTGTCAAAACTCAGCAATGATTTTTAGATATACAGTGAAAAAAAAAGGCTGATGATAATCATAAACAAAGCAGACTTTTTGCTATAGCTGAACATATTTATTAAGTGGCTTTATCAAGATTTTATTAAAGCATGTGGGATAGTAATTTTTTTTTTTTTTTTTTTTTTTTTGAGACAGAGCCTCAAGCTGTCCCCCTGCGTAGAGTGCCGTGGCATTACAGCTCACAGCAACCTCCAACTCCTGGGCTCAAGCGAGTCTCTTGCCTCCGCCTCCCAAGTAGCTGGGACCATAGGCGCCCGCCACAACGCCCGGCTATTTTTTGGTTGCAGCCGTCATTGTTTGGAGGGTCCGGGCTGGGGATTCGAACCCGCCACCTTAGGTGTACGTGGCTGGCGCCTTAGCTGGTTGAGCTATAGGCGCCGAGCCAATAGAACCTTCTTTAAAGAAGATAGATGACTGGCTAACAAATGTATGAAAAAATGCTCAAAATTTCTAATTATCAGAGAAATGGAAATCAAAATCACCCTGAGATATCACCTAACCCCAGTGAGAATGACCCATATCACAAAGTCTCAAAGCTGCAGATGCTGGTGTGGATATGGAGTGAATGAAACACTTTTACACTACTGGTGGGACTGCAAACTAATACAACTATTTTGGAAGGAAGTATGGAGCATCCTCAAAGAACTCAAACTAGACCTCCCATTTGATCCTGCAATCCCATTACTGGGCACCTACCCAGAAGAAAAATAAAATCCTTTTATCATAAGGACATTTGCACTAGACTGTTTATTGCAGCTCAATTTATGATCACCAAAATGTGGAAACAGCCTAAATGTCCACCAATCCAGGAATGGATTAACAAGCTGTGATATATACATGCAATGGAATACTATTCAGCCACTAAAAAAGATGGAGATTTTACATCTTTTATATTAATCTGGATGGAGGTGGAACACATTCTTCTTAGTATAGCATCACAAGAATAGAGAAGCAAGAATCCAATGTACTCTATCCTAATATGAAGGTAGTAGATGAGCTAATACAAGGGATGGCAAGGGGATGAGCAAATGGGTAGAGAGGAGGACAGAGGGGATTAGGGGTTCATGGTGTATGGCACACCTCTTGGGGATGGCACACAATTATAAGAGGGACTTTATATAGCAAATGCAATCAGTGTAACCTAATTCTTTGTACCCTCAATAAATCCCAAACAAAGAAAAAATAAAATAAAATAAAAACACATGACAAAAAGAATGTATGGTTATGGTAATTTTAGACAAAATAGATTTTTCTTACAAGATTATTTATTAGTTATTGAAAGAGTTGCAGGGCCAGGCACAATAGCTCACGGCTGATATACCCAGCACTCTGGGAGGCCAAGGTGGGTGGATTGCTTAAGCTCACAAGTTCGAGATCAGACTGAGCAAAAGTGAGAGACTCCCCCCATCTGTAAAATAATGGCCAGTCTTGTGGCAGATACCTGTAGTCCCAGCTACTCAGGAGGCTGAGGCAGGAGGCCACTTGAGCCCAAGAGTTTGAGGTTGCTGGGAGCTATGATGCCACAACACTTTACCAGGGGCAAGAAAGTGAGACTTTATCTCAAAAAAAAAAAAAAGAAAAAAAGAAAGAAAGAAAGAAAAGAAAAGAGTTTTTTTTCTAATTACTCCATGATTAGAAAATGTTGTATTACTAAGAATCTTATCACCTAATATCTTGTTTATAAATAAATATTATTTTAAAAATACAAAGAGAAACTGACAAATTCACTATCATAATGGGAAGAACTTAATGATAAGTCAAACTGACCCCCCCATAGGAAAAATGCAGGAAGTTTGAACAATACAATTTATCAGCTTGAGGGACAAGTAGATCTATAAGTAGGTAGAAAACTGGGTACCCAACAATTAAGGAATATACATTTTCTGTACACTCTCTATATAGGAGCATTTATTAAACTATTACATGCTAAGCTCTTAAGAAAATCTCAATAAATTTGTTATTATACAGACAATGATTTTTGATAGCATGGAACTAATGTACAAAATCATGTCTAAGGAAAAGGCTATATTTACATAGAAATTTTAAAAATGCAGTTTTAAATAATGCATAAGTAAATCTGAACATGATATTATAAAATGATGGACTACAAGAATGAAATGGTACCTAAAATGCTACATTTTAAAACTTAAAATGAGTTAAATTCGAAGTATTTCTTGGAGAAAAATATTTAGTCTTTTTTCTTTTCTTTTCTTTTCTTTTTTTGAGACAGAATCTCACTTTGTCACCCTCAGTGGAGTACTGTGGCATCAGAGCTCACAGCAACCTCAGACTCTTGGGCTCAAGCGATTCTCTTACCTCAGCCTCCCAAGTAGTTGGCAACTCTAGGTACCTGCCATAATGCCCGGCCATTTTTAGAGATAAGGTCTCACTCTAGCTCAGGCTGGACTCAAACCTGTGACCTCAGGCCATTTGCCTGCCTCAGCCTCCCAGAGTCCTGGTATTACAAGTGTGAGCCACCATGCCCAGCCTAAAATATTTAGTTTTAAGTGTTTAATTAGAAATAAAAGAATGAGAAAATGAATGGGTAAAGCATCCTGCTAAAGAAGCTGCAAAAAGAATCACAAAATAAGCTTTAAAGAGAGTCAATAGAAGAGATAATAAATATGATATCATATATTAATGAAATAGAAAATAAAGATAAATTGGAGATGATGAACAAAGCCTAAACTTATTTGAAAAGAATTATGAGACAAAGCTCTAATGAGATTGCTCAAGACAAAAATGAAAGTCATAAACAAACACTAGTCAGATTGCAAAAATCAACCTTAAGTTCATGTATTTAAATACTTGGGAAATGGACACATTTTTGCAAAATATAACTTAGCAAAAATGACACAAGAAAAATAGAATACCAGAATAATCCTACAACATTAAGAAATTGAATCAGTAGGTTAAAAATCTTCCTATAAAGAAAACACTAAGCCTAGAATATTTCATTGGAAAAGTCTACCAAACTTTCAAACAACAAATCATTGCAATGGTACATAAAGTCTTCCAAAGAGTGTGGAGGGGCAGTTCTCACTTGTTATATAAAACTAGGATTACTATGACAAAATAAGCAGAGAACAGTATGCACAAGAAAATTATAGGCTACTATCACTCATAAATATCTATGCAAAAATTCTAAACAAAATTTAATATTACAGATTCAGCAGTGTTAAAAATATATACACATCATGGCTAAATTGAATTTATCCCAGAAATGTAAGAATGATTTAAAGTTAGATAATCTGCAGATGTTAAAAATGGCAGGCCAGTTCTTCAGACTAAACTTCCTGCTGAAAAGAATTTAAAATGCTGAATAAAAGTCTTTTTTTCTTAAAAGCATCAAACTCCTGAAATAGTGTCAGGAATTCTTAAAACAAACATCTAAGAAAAGTGGGACAGTAGGAAAAGATCCAGAAAGACTTTAGATGTTACATATATCAGATACAGAAGATGGGGAGCAGATCAGTGGGGAAACAGATTCAGTTAATAGTGTTTAGCTGAAAGATTCACTTCACAGAAAAAATAAATAAAATAAGAACCTTATACCCCATACCAACCTATGATTCCAGATGATTTAAGACTTAAAAAATAAAACTTCATGATTTTAGAATAGAATATGGATGTCTTTATTATCTCCAGGTGGAAAAGGATTCAGCAAACAAGATACAAAAGGCCAAAAAAGAAATTCTACCATGTAGATATTATAAATGTCTGTTTATGGAATAATATTATCAATAAATGCAAAGACATATTGGGCAAAGATAATTCCAATGCCTACAACCAAAAAATAATTACCTACTTATATAAGAACTTATATAAGTCAGAAAGAAAAATATTAAAATATGAAAATCATCAAAAACACAAATGGCATCTCATAGAAAAATAAACCTGAAAACAGGTTAACAACAAAGGCAAATTAAAATCACAAGACAGACTTTTATACCTCAAAGACTGGCAAATTAAAAAAAGAAAAATAGAAAAACATTTTGTATTGGCAAGCATATAGAAAAATGGGGATTCATGCCCTGTTGTTGAGAACACAAATCGGTTCAACTATTTTAGAAAACAATTTGGGATTTTCTCTTAAATTTGAAGATATGTATAATGTGTAGCCCAAGAATTTTACTCTAATTTATGTGTTGCATTGAAACTCTTGCAGGCATATCCCACACACATGTATGAAGATGCCCTATCACACCATTATTTGTGATATCAAAAACTAGAAACAGCAAATTCTGTCGGTGCAGCCATCTAATGGAATACTATACACAGTAAAACAAAACAAAATTAGAGCTGCACTCATCCACATGGTTGAACCTAGAAAATGAAAAGTCAAGACAACAAAAATAGTTGCTGAAGAAGACAGGTAGAATTATTCCATTTAAATAAAAGCCAAAACCATACACGGCATAACAATATCTTTGGGAAAGCATTCTAGTGAGGCAAAATCATACCAGAAGCAAGTGATTCATAAATGCAAACTTTATACTAGTGGAAACTTTGCTGAGGAGGGATAGGCATGGTGACAGTGAGAGACACAAAAAGGCATTTGACATTTGTAATTCTCTGTTGCTTATGCTTGGTTGTTTATTTGATTAATTAAATTGTTTTTAAAAGCAATTTTAAAAACAATTTTTAAAATTAATTTTGGAAATTCTGAAGCCCCGTATCACAACCTGCAGAGATTTACCCACCTTGGCCCCTCTCTATTGCTGTAGTTTCATTTGTTACCACACTAACATTTATCACTTTGCAAACCACACTGGCCATCTTTTAATTCTTCAGATCCTCCAAATATTCCCCTGCCTCAGTGCTTTTCCTGCTGTTTCTTCTGCTTGGAAAATGTTGTAATAAAGACTCAGGAAAATGTGTCCCTAGGAAGCATAAAAAGATTCCTCAAAACAAGGCCAAATTTGGGCACTGGAGACTGCCCTCAGAGTTTAACCACCATGTTCCATCCAGTTTAACTCATTTGACAGCCAGGACAGGTCTTGAGTGTCTGGCCAAGGGCAAACTGGAGCTAAATTGCAGGTGGGCAGGTGGAAGGAAGGAAGCTCCAGGCCTTGTTTCCCAGGAGAGTCCTGTGAGTTCAAGAACAGCAAGGATTAATATACAAAAGCAAATCCCAATAAATAAATAAAATCCCACATGTTGTCCTTACGGACATTTGATTCCTGCTAAGCCACAAAGTTCAGGATGCAGGCTGGGCCCCAAAGTCATATAGATTGGCAACCTTCTGCTGTGAGTGCTGAATGGTGCTGTGCAAAAGTCTCAGGCATGTTTGGGCCAGGATCTTCATGGAGAAGCATTACAGGAATTAGGATGGAAAAGTTAAAAAAAACAAAAAAGAAAGAAAACAACTAACACTCTAAATAGTGTTACCTCAAAGTGAATGTAAGTAACTTAGTAACCATACAAGCAAGTTGAAAACAGGAAGTTTAGAAAGGGAGTTGAGCACTGAGCACTACCAAATGTCACCCCATCCTAAATGCTTTACTAGATGCTAATTACTCACCACAGTAAAAATTTAAAGTAGATTTTCACTGCATTTATTATTCAGATGAGATGACTAAATCATGGACAATAGCAGCTCTATGAGGTTAGGAAGTAGCAGATCTAGGGTCTCCCTGATTCTAATCTCATGTTCTGTATACATCATCAGGTTGTCTCCTACTAGATCTCTGGCCCCCGCTGTCCTCATCTACCAAAACAAACCAACAAAAATGGGATTGGAACAAATGATACCTTCTGTCTCTTTCAGACTTTTGGTCCTGGCAATGGCAGCGCTGGTGTCAGCTCTGCATTCCTCACCTTTCTCCGTGTGTTAGGGAAGACTGTGGAAGATCTTTACTGTGCTTTTGACCTTGCAAATTTGCTTTTGGACCTTCACACTATTGTTCCTCAAAGGAATATGAAGAATAATGATTTCTTCAAAAGCTGAAATTACAGCCCCTGCCCTCCATGATTCTTCAATTGGTAAGGCCCCATTCTTGGTGCTGATAAATGCTAAATGAAAGAAAGTTGTATGACCCAGGATGCTGGAACACTTGCTGAAATGAACAATGGGAAGACACTGTGGTCAAACATATTAGTTTTCTATTGTTGTGTAACATATTACCACAAACCTTGGCAGCTTAATGCAGCACACATTCATTATTTCACACTATGTGTGAATCAGGATTCTACATACACCTTAGCTGAGTCTCCTGCTTAGTATCACACAAGGCTGTCATCAAGGGATTACCTGGGCTGTGTTTCCTTCACAGGCTTTACTGGGGAAGAATCTGCTTCCAAGCTTACTTAGGTTGTGGTCAAAGTCATTTCCTTACAGTTGTAGGACTGAGGGTCCTGGCTTCTTGTTAGTATTAGCTAGAGGTCCCCTAAGCCCCTCTGCAGGTGCTCACACACAGCTTTCCCCAGATGACCTCTTACTTCAACAAGCCAGCAATAGAAGTCTGTAGACTTTCCGTTACCTTTCCATAAATAAACAATACTTGTGTCTAGCACCAGGTATATGTGTAGTCTTGCTCTAAGAATTTTTATAGGAGATTAAATGCACAAATATCTAAAAGTTAAGTGCTCAGTCAATAGTAAAAACATTCTGGAATTGGATAGTAGAGATGATTGCACAAGTTTGTGAATATACTAAAAACCACTGAATAGTACAACTAGAAAGGATGAATTTTATGGTAACAACAACAACCAAAAAATACCTCAGTTATTCTTGAAATGTACATGTGAAATAAAAATTTGAGATATGCAAAGATTTAGAGTATGCACTTCTCATACACCCATTCTTGGAAAGCTACTAAAGAATGTGCCTTGGGAAAACAAAGGTTTCAACCACAGAGAGCAGAACATAAAAAAATCCAAGGCAACTTGAAGACAGAAGGCAAGTCCTGGGACAGGAGGTGCACAGCTGGCTTTGCTGCAGGAATGCAGTTGCAAATGCTGCCGAAATTCCCCAGAAGGATGACCTGAATACACAAGAGACAGACATAAATTTCCAGCAGCAGCACAGATGTCATTTCTAGTGCCCCAGTCTTTCCTGGAAAAGGTGACACTATTGGAAAATGACAGTATGTAAAAATCTTCAAAACTCTGGGAAATAAAACAAAAAATGTGGCCTTTTGCTTATCATCTTAGACCAGTTGGAGATTCTAGTAAAAAGATTCAAAACTTTACTCACTTATTAATGAAGTGGTTTGGCAAATTGGTTTTATAACTCTCCTTTGAACTTTAGAAAATGAGGCATGTTTGAGCTTTAAAGAGAGTGAGATAGGTGCTACTTTACTTTATGGTAAGAAATTGGTTGCTTTACTGTTATTTTATATTCTTAGAGTAGTAAATTGAGTTACAGAGTCATATTTGAAACAGTTACATAGTTATTTGGGTTGAAGAAGAAGGTGATATCAGGTAAATGAGTTTAATGCATGTGTTATAAGAGGAAATAAAGGGGGAGGGGAGCCAAGATGGCGGACTGTAGCCAGCTTTTTACAGAAGCTCCCGTCCAGAAGGAGACTTAAAGGACAGAAGTTTAGCAAGTTAGCCAATGGAGCAGAGCCAAGACAGAAGATTGAAGAGTGCACTTCAACCTTCCTGAGGTGAGCTGCAACCCCAAAAATACAACCAAAAGGTACAAAATCCACCACCAAGCAGACGGGAGTCCCCTCCCCCACAACAAGGGCTCACAGTTTACTCCACGCAAACAAGCGAGCAGAGTTCAAACTTCCTCCCACTCTATCCCATGGGAGAGACTCCCTAAAAACTGGACAACCTACCCCTGCTGGCGTGCCAGGGCACCCTCCAGCCAGGCATAAAACTGTAAAACTGTATAAAACTGTATATATTCCCCACCTGCAACATTGAACTCTGAGGCGTCCCCACCCACCCACTCCGAGGTCTGGAGGCTACCTATGGAATCCAGATTCTTGGGCATCTCCTTGAGAGAAGTGGAGGGGGGAAGGGCAGATGCTGTTCTGTGCTGACTGTGACACAGGTGTGAGGAGAAGAAAATCGGCTCAGGGGATGCCAATACAGCAACAGTGCATCCTGAGCTGCAAACTGATGCCATTCCAGCCCCATCTCTCTGGGTAAACAGAGGTTCCAGACAGCAGCCACAGGCAAAATGCAGATAACTTTTGTGAGTAAACCACCAGCACTCAGGGTCTAATACAGCTGAGACAAAGACAGTGGGTGGGCAGAGGCTAGAATTGACACCTGAGTGTAAACTGCTATTTGTCTGCTGCCCAGAGCTGAATGCAACCTCTGACTCGTAGCGGAATCTAGCTGGACAGAAGCCTAATTTAAACACACAAGGCCCCCCTGCCAAACTCAGATTTCTGGCTGATTTTGTCAGTCATAAATCCTGGGAGCAGTGGCCTACTGGAGTGAATAGGGTCACAGATCTAGGGGATTACGAGTGACTGGGTGCAAGGTGGGGAAGGAGGAATTAACCTTCCCAGACTAACCCATTTGATGGCTGGGCCCCTTTGCCTTTATGGAGCAGGGCAGGCCCAAAATTGCTTGTTAGAGTCACACGCCTCATGGGCGGCAGAGGAGATCCCTGCCCCAGGCTCCTGCTCTGGGCAGGCCCAGAACTGCTTGCTAGTGCCACGGGCATCCTGTGGGCAGTGACAGAGGAGTCCTCCATTCCAGGTAGACCCAAAACAGCTTACTAGAGACACGCACACCCCATGGGAGCCAGGGGAGGAGTTCCCTGCTCCAGGTACCCAAGCTGGGTCGGCCGAGAACTGCTTGCTAGAGCCACGCAGGCCTGCAGGTGGCGGTGGAGGGGTCTACCACTCTGGGCGGGCCCAGAACTGTTTGCTAGAGCCATGTAGTCCCATGGACGGAGGTGGAGGAGTTCCCTGCTCCAGGCTCCTGCGCTGGGAGGAGGGCATAGATCAGCTTTCTAGTGCCACAGTCATCCAATGGGCAATGATGAAGGAGTCCTCCACTCCCCCCCCAGCTATTCTGGAGGGGCTGAACTAGGACTGATCTGGTCACTTGGGTACCCTGTGCTACCGCTGCCATTCTCTCACCCCCTGGCTGCTCCAGGGTGCTGAACTAGGACTGATCTAGCCACTATAGTTCCCCTGTTCCACCAGTTGCCCTGGAGGGGCTGAAAAGGACTGATCCGGCTGCTGCCGGTCTCTTGCCCCCTGGTCACCCCGGCAGGCTGAACAAGGTCTAATCCGGCCACACAGACTCCCGTGCAGCTGCTGCCATTCCACTGCACCACAGTTGCCCCAGCACCCGAGAACTGGGAGAAGACAACAGACATGCTCTGCCTGTTTCTCTGGGCAACCAGAAGAAGCCACCAACTGAACAGTTCTGATAAGGCCTCCAAACAAGGTAAACTCAGCATGGGGCGGAATCAGCAGAAAAACTCTGGCAACTCGAATAACCAGAGTAGATCAACTCCTCCAAAGGAAAATGGGGCAGATGTGATTGAAGACCCCATCCACAAGCAAATGGCTGGGATGTCAGAAATCAAGTTCAGAATGTGGACAGCAAATAAGATTAACAGAATGGAAGAAAGGAAGGAATTAGGAGTTCAAGAAATTTTCAAAAGATTTCTCAAGAAATGATTCAAAAGATATCTCAAGAAATTATTCAAAAGATGTCTCAAGAACTCAATGATTTCAAAGATAAAATGATCAAAGATTTTGAAACACTGAGACAAGAGTTTGCAGCCCTAAAGGATCTGAAAGACATGGTGGAATCCCTCCATAACAGAGTGGAACAGGCAGAAGAAAAGATCTCTGATTTTGAAGACAAAGCTTTTGAAGAAGCCCAGGAGCACAAAGATCAAAAGAAATGGAGAGGAAAAACAGATCTCACTCTCAGAGAGCTCTCAGATAATTCAAAGAAAACTAATATTCACCTTATAGGAATCCCTGAAGGTGATGAAGTTGCTTCACAAAACACAGAGGCTCTCCTTCATGAAATTATGAAAGAGAACTTTCCAGACATGCCAAGAGATTCTGAAATTCAGATAGCAGATAGTTTCAGAACC
>CAUYTI010080461.1:0-52536 GCA_963575145.1 Galago senegalensis
GCCTGTGGTCCCAGCTACTTGGGAGGTGGAGGCAAGAGACTCGCTTGAGCCCAGGAGTTGGAGGTTGCTGTGAACTGTAATGCCACGGCACTCTACCCAGGGGGACAGCTTGAGGCTCTGTCTCAAAAAAAAAAAAAAAAATTAAATAGCAAGTTCAGAGTTTCCATATACTCACAGTTCACCATCCTCTGCCCACAGCTTCCCTGTAGCAATATCTTGCATTAATGTGGTCCATTTGTGACTGTTGATAAAACAATATTAAAATGTCAAATGCACTATCTCAAGTATTTACTATTACAGAATCATGCAAAGTAGTGAAACTGCCCTAAAAATCCTCTGCTCTGCCTGTGTGCCCTCCTTCCCCTGAGCCCTGACTCCACCGATCTTTTCAAGCCTCTATGGTTTGCAGGCCCTTTCCACATGTCATATAGTTGCAATAACATAATGTGAAATCTTTTTCAACTAGCTCTTTTTGTTCAGCAATAAACTTTTAAACTTTTTTCGTATTTTTTTATGGGTTGAAAACTCATTTAAATTCTAAATTATATACCATAGACTAGATATACCATTTTTTGTTAATTTTTTTTTAACAAAAATTGACTCTCACTGGATAAAAGATTTAAACTTAAGACGTGAAACTATAAAGCTTCTTAGAGAGAATGCAGGTGAAACGCTTGAAGAAATTGGCCTGGGCAAATATTTTATGAGGAAGACCCTCAGCCAATTGAAGGAACACCAAAAATACATTGATCTGATCAAACTAAAAGCGTCTGCACAGCCAAGAATGCATGCCCTTGTTTTGGTCCCTGCTCTTGTCTTTGGGTGTTCTGAGATATTCCTTATGTAGGATGTGCAACTGGTAGTTCTGGTGTCTGTAATCATTTGTCATTATACAGGAGCCAGATAAAGATGGTTGTGAGGTGTGTGTGTGTGTGTATGGAGGTGGGGAGCATTCCATAGTCCTATGATGAGGTCTCAGTCTTTCAGTGCCTCTGATTTGGTCATTTCCCCTCCTGCATGGTAGGGGCCAAAGGGGCTGAAGTTGAAAACTCCTGCTCTTGCAAATTGAATAACAGAATAAGCTAAAGTTGGTATTTTCTTTATGCCCCCAGGCTGGTTAGGCTTTGGTAAAATCCCAGCCAGGTAGCCCTAGTAAAACAGTTTCCCTTGTTAGGGAAGCAGCAAGCTCTGGCCATATTTGTACATAGTTAATTTTCTTCTCCACTGTAGCTGCATAAGGGGATTTTCCTCCAGTTTCATAATGAGAACCTGGTAGGACTCCTGGGGGTAAAACCTATGAAAGTCTGGAACCATCTGCACCTGGGCTCATTTAGAAATTTGAATATCTCCAACTAGTCTACATGGGGGCTTCAGCAGTTATCAGTCACAGTTTAAAGTGTTCCCACCAGCATGAGCTCCAGCACTGGGCTTCTGTTCCTGGAAAGCTGCCATGCTCTGTGTCCACCTGTCTCTCCAGTTTTGAGAGCAGCAGTTTCCCCATTGACCTCAGTCTCTGATGAATATGAGAATACTTGTTGACTTTCAGCGTGTTGAGCCTTTTTGTAGTTCTGAGGACCAGAGTGATGACTTCCAAAATCTACATGTTAGATAAGAAACTGGAAAATCTCACAAATACACATTTTAAAGACAGGTGAGTAAGGAGTGGGAGCGTTCAGAGCCATATATGGACATAAGTTACAGTGTGTTTTCAATAACGTTAAATTTCTTATAATGGAAATAGCTGTCTAAGTAACAATTAACTAACATTTATTATTTCTTACTTATGGGCCAGAAAGTAGCATATATTCTTTTATTTAATGCTCTTTCCAACACCAAATGTTAGAAATTGAGATTGTTCTTTCAAAGCAAAATAATCCAAAGTTTCAACAGACGTGTGGCCCCTAACGAGGCTGCCTAATGAGGCTGCCTGCTCTCATACCTACTCTTGGTGGTGCCCTGACCCCTAACACCAGGCTTCAGTTCCCACACAGCTGTGGTAGCGTCTCCCAGGGGTTTGGCCAATGGAGGCACTAGAAACATGTGGAAAGGCAGGAGAGGAGCAAAGGAAGGATGCTTCTCCTTCTCCCCTCTTGCCCCAGGCTATAGGCCTAGCAGCTGTGGTGTCTGTGTTGAGGCTACGTCTCTCAGCACAAACACGCGTCTTGCTTTGTTTTCTAAGTTTATGGCGTGGACTCCAACAATAATACCTCCTCCCTGAGTCCCTCTGAGAGATGAGAGAGGATTCCTCTCCTGTGAATACTTCTGCTGCTTTGTTCCTCATTGCTGGACCTCTGAGCCTTTTTCATCATCCATGAATCTCGTTCCCTGTATGAGACCAGTCTATATTATTTATAGCTAATATTTTATTTTCTATGGTTTGACTCCAACTCATACAGCAGCTTTCCCAAATTTCCATAGAGCTAAAGAGAAAATACAGGCTGAGATCAAATTCTCAAGCCTTCCATTCCATGCTGCCTCCCATGTGAAAAAGTAATGTGAAATATAGACTAAAAGTTATAAAAAATAATTGATACACTCAGAAAAATTGGAGCATACTGCTTCCCCAAAATGAGAACAATGTCATCTGAAATAGGAATAAATATCATTTCAATACAACTATTTAAGGACAAATTCAAAGAAAAGTCCTCAGGAAGTAAAACAAACAAAAAAATAAACCAAAACACCAAAACAAAGAGAAGGATACTTGGAAAGGAAGCATTTGCTGGATGGAAGATATAAAAAATAATGGGATAGACTTCTATCTCCCAGAAGTAGTGGAGTGGTTTGGTCCAACTACCTTGTCCACAGGCAGCACTCATGAAATACAGACACAATACAACAACAACAGCAATACACCTTTCTGAAAGTGATAGAAAGTGGGAAGAAACTGAAGGAAGACATCAGATGTACCATTAATAAATATTTGATATTGGGTGGCTCGGGCCTATCCTAGCACTCTGGGAGGTGAAGGCGGGTAATTGCCTGAGCACCCAGGTTTGAGACCAACCACCCTGAGCAAGAGTGAAACCCCTGTATCTAAAAATAGCTGGGTGTTGTGGTGGGTGCCTGTCATCCTAGCTATTTGGGAGTCTGAGGCAAGAGAATCACTTGAGCCCAAGAGTTTTAGGTTGCTGTGAGCTATGAGGCCATAGCACTCTATCTGGGGGTAACAAAGTGAGACTATGTCTCAAAAAATTGATATTTTGTGGCTTTTTGCATGAAGTTATTAGTCCATCTGCACCTGCTGAATGGGTGGTAAGAACTCATGGTCTTATTAAATTCAGGTATCAATGAAAACAGTGAAGAGGAGAGGAATACACGTAGTTAAGATGGAAAGCTCTAGAAGGGGAAGAACCAATAATCCATGTATAAACTCTGGCCTCTAAACCAGTGGTCCTCAAAATTTTTAAACAGGGGACCAGTTCCCTGTCCCTCACATTGTTGGAGGGCTGGACTGCAGGCCCCGGGATGAATCGGCTGCTAAGCAGGACAGGCAGCGGCGGCAAAAACACCCAGCGGGCCAGATAAATGTCCTTGGTGGGGTGCATGTGGCCCGTGGGCCGTAGTTTGAGGACGCCTGTGAGTCTAAATCATTTAAGAGAGTTCTTAGGAGACACTAGAGGTCTCAGTGAAGAAATAAAGGCTGGAAAAGGAAAGAAGTGAACGAGTGATTCCAGAAGATGGTCATCATGAAAGAGAGAAAAGGAAAAGAGAGAGAAAGAGAGAGGGGAAGAGGGAGAGAGAGGGAGGGAGAAGGAGAGAGCAGGAGAAAGAGGCAGGAAGAAGAGAGAGAATCTGTGGTTAGACTCCAACCAAGCTAACCGCCTGCTGGATGAGGGAGGGGAACACTGCCGGGCAGGGCGACATAACAGAATCCGAGGGATACACAACATACTATTAATATTTATAATGATCAATGAGCAATTAAAAGTCACTAAACATTCAATAAAAATGCAGAATATGATTCACATCTAAGGTCGTCAATGAGATGACCTGTGTGGTGATGCATTAACTTTAAAGCAGCCACTATGACTATTTTCAAGTATTAAACAAAAAATATTTAAAATTATTGAAGGCATAATAGACACTAGAAATTATAACCACCAGATCAGTTCTACCTGGTTCTGCTCTGCTGATAATGAAACATTGAATTATTTGCCAAGAATTTGCCAAGTTGTGAGACCAAACTACGTGCAGAAAAGACTTTGACCTCAAGTAGCATCCGGAAGCAAAGTCTCACTCACCCACAAACACTGAACCAAAAGGTTGAAATATGAATGGAATGAAGGCTGGACTAATTTGAAAACTGAGAGGTTGGTTGCCTGGGAATATCCTTTTCATGCTTTAGAAATAGCCTCCTTCAAGTCCTTTCTATTCAAACTAGCCAGCTAGATCTTCTGCATACCAGCCTATCCTCCAGAACCCATAACATTTGCCCTGATCCCAGACTAGGAATACAATATGGACCTTTGCCTCCTGTCTCCTTGCTGGTTGACTTGCAATAAAAGTTTTTCACTTCTAGAATCTGATGCCGTGGTATTAATTTCTATGCAAGTAGGGGTGGGGGGTGGGGGTGAGCCCATTGCTCAGTAACAGAATTAAAACAAAATAGAAATTGTCATGCTGAAAAATACAATGACTATATGAAAATCTCGCCGGGTAGGTGGCCTGCTGTTTGGGGGCAGCAGAGGTGGCATGGCTTAAAGATAATAAATAGAAATTACATAAGCTCAAGAATGGAGAAACCAAAAATGAGAAGAAATGAGAAAGGCTCAGAGACTTGGGTGACAGTATCAGTCATTGAACATAAGGGTAGTTTAACACAGTGGAGGGCATGGGGAAAGGGGGTTATTAAAAGAAAAAAGAATAAAAACTTTCCAAAACTAAGAAAAGAACATCAACTTGCAGACTCAAGAAGCACAGCAAATACCAGGGAAGATGAATACGCAGAGAACTGTCCCCGGCTACATCACAGTCAAACTACTGCAGGCTCCTGTGGAACAGAAGAGTTTGAAAGGTCACGTTGTACAAAGGGGAACAGAAGCTGTCTCATCAGGAACAGCGGAGGACAGAGGGAGAGGAATGGCGCATGCAAAGCTCCAAAAACATTGTTTACACCAAATCCTGCACCTGGCTACACCAGTCTTTAAAAATAAAGATAAAGTAAAGACGTTTTCTGACAACCAATGGTTGAGAAAACATGTTGGTCATGACCTTCACTAAGATAAATGAATAAGGGAAGCTTCTCAGAGTAAAAGAAATGGTACCAGATGCTTATTCAGATTTGCGGGAATGAATGGCGAGGAACAGATGTGATATGTGTGAGAAAGCAAAAAGATTATACCTATTTATTTTATTCTCTTATTTGGTTAGTGGAATATTACAACACGATGGTATAGAAGCTATCCTACATTCAACTGTGATGTATGAGATAACAGTGCAAATGGCACAAATGTGTTTGCAGTTTCCAAATTTTACATGCTCCATTACAATATTGACACAAAACGATTCTAATTATATTTCAAAGGAAAGCGATCTAAAATTAATCCAAAAAGTTATAGCTTAAACGCCAAAATGGGGCTTACAATGGAACACTGAAAACACAAAAGCATAATTAATGCAACAGAGCATGAAAAAAAATTAGAGAAACGTAAACAAATGAGACAAACAGACAATAAATGGAAAAGTGGTAGATGTAAATTCATTCAGATGTCTATGAACAATTCAATTGAAATAAAATTGTGAGATTAAATAAAACAGAATTATTCAAGTATATTATACGTCCAGATAGGCACTTTAAAAGAAAAGTCATACATAGATTGGGAGTAAATTATCATGCTAACATGAACAAAAAAAAATGGAATGGCAGTTTTAATGCCAGAAAATTTAGATTTCAGAAAAAGGTATATTACTGCACATTAAAAGGATATTTAGTAATGATAAAAAGTTTAATATACAAATAAAATATTAAAAAATTGTGAACGTGTGCATTTCTAAAGTCAAAATCACTTCAGTGGATGCAGCAAAAGCATTTCTTCAAGACAAATTCAAACTTCTGTTCAAGATAAAAACTCTCAGTACAGTAGGAATAAAAGGAAACGTCTCAACCTAACAAAGATAATCCAGACAGATCTACAGCTAGCATAATATTTAATGGTGTAAGAGTAGATGATTTCTCTCTAAGATTGGAAAAAATGCAAGAATTCTCACTTCACTACTGTGATTCATCTTTGTGCTAGAACTTTACATAATACAATAAGGTGAGAAAACTAAATAAAAGACGTGTAAACAGGGAAAGAAGGAGCAAAGCTATTCGCAGATGACATGCTCACCCTGTGGAAGATGCTAAGGAATTGTAATTCTAATGTCTTAGAATAAATAAGTGAGATTAACATAGCAGCAAAGTATAAGTTAGGTCAATATACAGAAATCAAAGGTATATTTAGGTACTAACAGTAAAAACTTAGAATTTAAATTAATTTTCATTCATAATAGCATAAAAATATAAATATTTGGAAATAAATTAAACAAATGTGGTGAAACATATTTTTAAAATATTATACAATATTGCTGAAATCAAATGCCTAAATATTAATAAATGGATTCATAGACTGAATAACTTAATATTAAATATTTAAGATGCAAAAATCTCCTCAATTTATTTGTAGATTTAATGCAAACTTAGTCAGACGTATAGCTAGAATTTGTGTTGAAATTGATAACCTGATTTTAAATTTATGTATAAATTTAAAGGGTACTAAAAAGCCAAAGTAATCCATATAAAGTCCAATAATAGAGGAATTTCTCTGTCTCTATTCAATACTTGCTATATGCCTTCTGTCATAAGTTTCAGTAAAAAAATGAAAGTCCTTCATTACCTTAGTCTAAATAGTTATAAATAAATGCTATTTCATTTTATCTCAGTCTAAATAGTTATAAATAAATGCTATTAATTTACAATATATTTGAAACAAAATGATCAGTATTTCAAGAGAAAATTATGGGTAAAAACTTTGTTTTATTTAGGTTTTACTTTGACAAAATTCAATTAAAGTTATAAACACAGTTTAATGTCATTATATTTGATAAAACTTGTGTGGCAATTGCTTTGATGCAATGTTCCATTCCGTGTCATTATTTCCCTAAATCCACAGTATGCCAGAATCTAACTGGTCTTTGTTAATCAATATTTGCATCTTAAAAATTATCATGGAGGAGTAGCATTTTTGCAAAATACTTTGAGGGTCAAGATTTTCTCCAAGAACTTTGTAATCATTTCATATTTAAATATATATTTTTGTACTTTCTATCACCTTTGATTTGTTATCTAGTTGAAATATAAAAATGTTTCTTTTAATTTTTTGACATATTCCTGAATATCTTATGTAAATTAACCCCTACCTTCTGTTATGCTCTGTTGCCCTACTCTGCTTTTTTATTAGCTCTTGTATTTCTTTACCAGCTTTACTGAACACTACCTGGTCCTTATTGTTGACTGGGGATCAGTATAATTAATCAGACCATTAGGATTTTGTTTTGGTCCTTTCTAGGAAAGCTCAAATACTTACATTCTAAGTACCCCTGCAACAATTATACAATCTTAAGTATATGTTTTTAAAAATGAACAAGCCTAAACAAAAATTCAAGGATGATTCAATATTAGGAAAATAGAAATATATTTTGTCTCCTTGAAATATTATAAAAGAAAAAGAAATACTCATCTAACTAGATACACAAAAGAGTAAATCTGAGTAAATAAAGAAAGTTATTCAGTTCAAGGATGACGAGAATTAATCCCACCTTCTTCCACCTTCTTCCTCCACAAATTGATCTGTACATTCAAAGCAATCCTAACCAAATCTCAACAAGATTTTCCATATAGTTAATAAAGTATTTCTAAAATTTGTAAAAAGGAGAAAGTGTATACAAATATAAGAGGTTGACTAATAGTTTAAAACAACAAAGTAAAGATGGGTTTGATCAAACATGAAAAAATTTAAGTAATGAAATGAGAGTGATATTGATATAAATCAAAAAGTGGTCATTGGAACAGAGAAGAAATTTATAAATAAATCTTTGTGCATTTGCAAATCCCATTTAAGATGAGGTTGAAGTTTCAGTTACGCAAGGGGCACCTACTGAGGTTTGTGTGAACAGCTTCCCCAGGCCAGGGGGCCACACATAACCTACGAGGTCAGGCGGGGAACCTCTGTCTTTCTGATCTCTAGGAAAAGAGTAAGTCAGTCATTGGGAAATTTGGGAACATTTAGCCATACACTGGAAAACAAATTAAATCACTTGGGACACAATAAATAATACGGAGAACAAAGAACTCAGTTTTCAGTTAAAAAAGTAACGAAAATATATGAGACTATGGTTATGTTAGTGTAAGAACGCTGTCTTTAAAAATACAAAAAATCAATAAAGAAAAAGTTAGAAAAATTCGAGTGGATCAAATTCAAGTTCATTTATTTTAAAAAATGACCCAGTAAACACATATGAAAAGACAAACAAAATGCTGTGTTGAGGAAAGTACCCACTCCAATATAGATCACATTCAAAATACGCACAGAATGTCTTCAAAAATGTGAAAAACATATAACTTTAAAAATTCCTATCATTTAAACATGCCTCCAAGAGGAGAAAATATAAACTGTAAACAAAAATGAAAAGGTACCTCGCTACCAACTGGGAAAATTAAATTCTGAGATATTTAGCTTCAAAACAGATTGGCATTTAAGAAAAATTGAATCACGTCAGTTATCAAAAAGCTAATAAAATATCTCTCTCTCCATATATTCTCTTAAAATGATAGTGGAATTGAAATGTGGTAACACATCGTCTTACATTTTCATTAAACGTGGAAGGTTTAAATAGGCTATCATCGATTCATATTAAAAACAAAAACAAATCTCTACTAGAATATGGATTACAGCTCTGTAGGCTAACCAGAAGCATTTAAAATTTTAATGTATTTAAATGCAAATTGCAAATTATAATCATATTATATTATACGATTAAAATGAAGTGCAGCAGTTCTTTAAACAAATGTTTTTAATACACACACAGACATTTTTTTGATTTTGACAGGTGGTAGTAAACAAGATGACATTATATATAGAGAGATATATTTTATATATATATACCATTTAAAGTACTTATATGCAAATTTATTCCCACAAAATTTACATAATTTAAAATCCAGATAGTCCCTGGCTACTGATGGTTTCTCTTACGATTTTTCTACTTTGAGATGGTGGGAAAGTGAGACCATTTGGTGGAAATCGTACCTCAAGTACTTGTGCAAACATTTGTTTTTCACCTTCAGAGTAGCATTCAATAAACTACATACGATATCAATAGCTTATTATGTAATAATTTTTGTGTTAGACAGATTTTACCCACCCGTAGGCTAATGTGGTCTCAGCATGTTTAGTGTATGTTAAGTTTAATAGTGATGTTTTCCAGGTTAGGTGCAAAAGTGGGTTTTCCATTTATGATGTTTTCACTGGGTTTATTGTGACATTACTTAACTCAAGGAGTACCAGCATATAAACCTATAAAATTAAACTATGTGATTGTTGTGTAAAATGCCTTTTAATTAATAATTGTAAGTTCAATTTGATTCTCTTTTTTATTTTTTCTTTCTTCAATAAATCACACTTTAAATAAATTTAATTCTTTAGTAATATTTTTTCTGCTTTTCAACAGGCAGGGTTTGTGCAGACCAGCCCCAAACTCTTCTCTGAGCTGGTGTTTCTGGCTTGCCTAAAATGGAGATGCCCGGGCAGGCCTGCCTTCCAGCAGTGTCTTATAATAGTACCTCTACCCTTGTGGATCTGTCTGATGCATTTCTCCATCCGGTGCTAAGAAGAACACTTATGAATTAAATATCTCTCAAAAATAATTTTGAAAAATTGCATTTATTTAATTCAAACTTTTCTGGATTGTGTACATTTTGTGTTTAAAGGAAACTCTATATACCATTGTGTACTTTCTCACATACTGTCATTAAATACCTATGACATTTATTTTGGCATCTGCCTTTTGTATGTCATGTGGTTTCAGACATGAAATAAAATATTAACACTTTAGACCTTATACTATGAATAATTGAAGTTGTTGTCCCATGAACTCTAAGAGATATAAGCCTTCAACTATGGCTGTTCTTTAATCCAAGCTTCTTGTCTTTTGCCTATTTGTAAAAATTTCAAAGGAGAGGAGAACAAAGAAGAAGTGTGATAAAAGCTGTGTTTGCTTGAATATTCATGTTCTATTGCAGGTGCCAGTGAACCTGGCTGTGGAGTTGCTTAAAACTTCACCCTAGCTCTTGAGCCCTGTCTAAATCTCTCCATAATTTAATAGCAGACTTTCTTTGTGGAGCCTGTCTCTTGTTTTTAGTTGTAAAATTTCAGGCAGAGTGCACATATTTTCTAGAATGAGGATCCTGGCTGAAGCGCTTCTGTTAGATGAAAGATACTATCTGTCAACAGCCTTATTTTGCTTGGCGGTATACATTTAATGTTGGGCTTGTAGGATGAGGAATGGAAGAGGAAAGAGGCTTCAGAAACAAGGACCAGACAAGGGAGAAAGAGAGCATGGGCCATTTATTCACAACAAAATTGTAAATAAGCTCCAACTGTCAAGAAAATTTATTTTGTGAAAAATTGACAAAAAATACCAATTGTCAAAAGGAGTTTCATAATATCAAATGAAAAGCTAGCAGTGTTACGTGGTTTGCTACGCAGCCATCTACTTCACACCACACGGCCTCATGTTTCTGCCCAGTGCTGCACTCACACACGAGTACGCACAGAGGCCAGCTAAGTCACACTGAAATATCACAAATCATCCACACATTAGGTTCTCGTGTGATGGTACCCCAAACAGGGAGATACTGATGCAGCCTCCCTGGAACCTGTCTCTTTTAATTGGGAGAAAACATATTGCCCAGAAACCTCCTCCCTGCTCCAGAACACTGTCCCCTGTCTCCCATTGGCTGATGGAGATTGCTCAATGCATACAGAAGGAGTAACCAGATTAGGATATAACTATCTTAAAAATGAACTAGTGGATCTAGCTAGTCATGTTCAATGTCTCTCGTCATCACTGCAAGAGAAGCAATCAGCTACTGCCTGCACCCTACAGATGAAAGTCTTGCCGAAGAGACTAAAATTGATGAGGCCTCTAGACTCAGTTACCACATTGCAGAGACTACAGAGAACAGTGGAACATGAAAACTGTAACAAGGATGAAATCAGGAAACTCTACACTCTGGAAAATTCTACCAGGAAAATAACCAAATAAATTCAACAAATACATTACGCAAATCTAAATTAGAGACATGAGAGAAGAAATCTATAGATTAAAATGTTCCTATGACATATAACAAAAAAAAAAGCAATGTATTAACCTTATTTGAGTTCTGTTTAAAGCAACCAAAACTTAATATTAAAAAATAAACTTAGTGCCAAATTCTAAACTATTTTAGGGATCTTTTCTGTCGGTAATAAAAAATGCAGTGAGCATCAGTTTTTGTATAGGATCTAATGGTCCACCTTAATGAAATGGCTTGGGAAGTGTCTCCGTTGTCACAAAAAAAGAAACATTCTTTCCAAATGGATGTTAGCGTAGCAGACATATTTTAAGGTTAAATGATACTTTCGTAGACACCATGGAATTGCTTCCTGTCTTCCGTTTCCCACTGGGATTAGTTTCAGAAGAGGCAACCAACTGTTATAGAAGTATTTTGGGTTCAGAGCTATTCAAGGAGGTGTTTTTAGAGAGCTTCTTCTCAAGAGCCAGATAGCACTAACCTATGGATCTTACAGTCCCAAAACGTGACAAAGCAACTTTGATTCTGGAATTTTCTCACACTACTCCACTTTGGCTGAGCTGAGCTGTTCACTAATTTAGAAAGCTAATTGAAAGAGCATTTTACATGTGATAAGGTGATTTATAAACATTTTCATTCAGTCTGGGCTCTTCAAATCCTCCGTAAAGCAGGTAATTGAGAAAACTAGAATGTTAGAACTAGTTTCTAGGTGTTAGGCCATTTGTTAATACTTATTTCCTCAATTGGTCAATAGCCCTGGCTACAAGGTCTCCCTCTTTTGTTTTACAGGTTGGACAAATTGGAATTCTAAGAGATAATGGATATAGACCAAGCGTTATGAAAATTAAGTGCTCGACCTCAAAGTGTATCATGTGAAGTACAGAGGCTGAGGCAGGTACGTTATAGACATCATTTGAATATAAATCCAGTGGCAATAGTTACATATTTTTGAAAGAAAAAAAAATGAAATCAAGGAGGTTGAACAGAGTCTGTGCTGGTCTCATGGGAATATTGCCCAGGACCCATGTCTCCATCTGTCCATGGACCTCCCCATCACAAATCCTCAGGACGTGCTCATCGTCCCCCCCCCCCACCCTGCACACTCCGCCCTCTGCTGGGCACCAGGGGAATTTGCCAGGTAGCATGAAGCATATAGTCTGTGGCATCAAAGAAAACAGTCAAGCCACTTAGTCCCCAGGCAGTGTAATGTAACTGCCCAGAGGAAGAGGCAGATAGGCTCACTACTGCACAGGCATCAAGACAGCAATCCTAGAATTTTAGTAGTAAACTTAGTTTCTAGTGAGAGGAAGGAACAAAATAAAGTGCATGATCTTTTGGATATTCAGGAGTAAATTCTGTTTAAGTTTCCACTGTCAGCTGTGCACTATGAGAAAGTGGTCTAATTTTGTTAAGCCATTCTGTTTTCATTGCAAAAGGGGAACAATGTATCTACCAAGCGGGGCTACGTACACATACTTCCCCCTGGTCTCTACCTTTTATGCCTCCAACTTTCACTTTCGCAGTCTTATTTGTGTTAGACAGGAAACTCCTGGGGGGGCACTGTTGGACACTGTTCCTAGGATCAGCTATACATCGTAACTGCTCAAAAATATTTATATAAGAAAGAACTACTGTCTACTTTTTCACAAGCCACTGAAACTCATTTATGTTTAGGTGTTTTTCTATATAAAAGAGAAGTAACAGCAATATGATGTAAATAAAATAAGTTATATACAAATGGTATCTATGGTGGGTGATAATAATTACTAAGCTTTTTTGTGTCTACTGTCTTGAAAGTGCCACAAGGAAGCTGCCACACAGAATGTCTCATCCCAAATGTTTCCATCAGATACCACAACATCCACTAAACTCTGTTCAGGTCAACCTTGACTTGCTTATTTAATATTACATTTCACACTGTTAGCTGAGGGTTTATTTAGATTATCTTTCATATTGAAGAAGCTCTATTTCATTTCTACTTTGCTGAGTGTTTTTATCAGGCATTGATCTTGGATTTTATCCAGTGTTGTGTTGTTTTTTTTCTGAGATGATCACAGGTTTATTCTTTTTTCTTTTTTATAGTTTGCTAAGCTTAATATGGTCAATTAAATAATTTGGTTTGGAATGTTAAACACACATAGCATCCATGCCTAGTGTAAAATGTGCATGGTTATGAGACATTATATTTTTCATATATTGGTAGACTGCATTTGCTAAAATTTTACTTCAAGCTTTTTTTTTTTAAATTTCAGATTAATATGAGGCTGTAAATGCTTAGGTTATGTTTTCATTTCTAAGGTTAAGTTGTAGTTTAGCTCTTCACCCAGGGGGCATGCTGAACACCCTCACATTGTGCACATTAGGTGAGAACCTGCCAATCATATTCCCTTATTCCTCCTCTCTTTTTCCTCTCCCTTTCCCCTGGCTAGACTATACCTGTGGTTCTCTTTCATGTGAGCATGCAGGTGTTTATATATTGGTCTCCTGCTTTACATCTTTTGTGTTTACCTGGATGGAGTTGAAACACATTCTTCTTGTTTCAAACTTTTGCATCTGTATTGATAAGAGATAACACTTCCTTTGTTCATCAAATGAGATAGTTTGTTCATTTTTTTCTTCAGGTATTTTCTGCCCCTCTTCTTCACCGAGTCAAATGTCATGGGCATAGGTTTCCTGAAGCTTTTCCCAGTTTGCTGCTGATATTATCATTTACTAGAATGCATTTGCCTTGCGAGGCTTCATTTCAGATAGTCTCTATTGCTGTTTTCAAGTTCACTAATATTCTCTCCTTCAAGGTCTAATCTTCCATTACTCCTAACAAGCACATATTTCACCTCCGACATTTTAGTTGCCTTCTCTAGATGTTTGATTTGGATCATACATGTGTGTCCGTGTGTGTGCACGGAAGGTGCCAAAAAATAAATGCACATTTTAAGAAAGAAAAAATATTTATTAAAACTGTAATGCTTAGTATATAACAAAAGATGAATACAAGTCACCTTTGAGCACCTCTTATAATTGCAGAACTGAAATGTAACTTGAGTATTACAGTTTTAAAACAGCATTTTCTTTGCTTAAAATGTGTATGTAATTTTTGGCACCTTCTGTATAATTGTGTATGGGGAAATTATATATGTACATAATTTCCTAGCTCTATATAACTTTTTCAATATATAGAATAGAGATGTAATATAACTATAACAAATCTAAATATTTTAGACTATTTTGATGGCCTTAGCTGATAATTCTAGTATTTCTGCCACGTTTAAGTGTATTTTAATTGCGAGCTTTTTTATATGAGTTGAATTCTTCACCTTTTTATTTTCAACCTAGTAGAATTTTATGAGGTGCCAGACTTAGTGGGCTTTATCTTGATGGGTGATTCATATTTTCATATTCCTAAAAATATTCCTGATCTTTGTTCTTGGATATAGCCAGTTACCAGAAAGAAGTTTCATCTTGTTAGGTTTTCACTGTAATAATTTTTTAGACAATACTAGAGCTGTGTATATTCTAAGGTCACTATCTCATATTGCTTTGGGAAGAATCTGAGGAGGATGCTACCCAACATCCTTGAATTATGAATTTTTTCTATCTGGTTCATGGGAACAGGCACTATTCTAAGCCTGGGTGAATGCTGGGCCGCCATGGTCATGATTTCATTCTGAGATATTTCTCATGGCCTTAGGCAGTGTTCTTACATGAATGCTCTGATCAATATTTGGCTGAGTAAATCAAGACGTTTGTTCTGTGCACTTCCCATCTTTCCTCCCCTGTGGTACGCCACCCTCCAACCCCCATTCACCCGGATGTCCAGCAGCACTGTCTGTACTTTCACAGTCCAAGGGGTTTAGGGGTGGTGAGAACAGAAACAGAGGTTCTGGGAACGTCTAAATCCTTCTGCTTTCAGTACAGCTTTCCTTTTTGAAATGTCAGGCTCGCTTGCTGAGAAGAAGCCACCAGATGTGTCTTTCTACACTCAGTAAACAGTAGCAACATAGGTTTCTACCTTAACCCATTTGAACTTCCACCGCAGAAACGGGGTATGCACAGCTTTCTGCAATCTCCAATTGGTTCATTCATTCCTGGGCTGTTTGGTGATATTTTAAAACTATGTTATGATCTTTACTTTTGCCAGCTCTTTTTGTAATTGTGTAATGTTTAATTTCCATATTAAATTCTTAATAACACTACACTCTTCTACTTCTTTGAGTGGACCCTAAGTGATTCAGTTATTAATACCAGAAGTGTTTCCAGGGAAACATAATTTAAAGATGAGAATATGAAATTGGTTTTTTGATTTTATTGTATTTAAAGGCCCTAATCTCCTTTTTGCCAGTGATAAAAAGGACATTGGTAGTTCGCTGCACACTGTGATAGGTGGTTTCATAAATCATATTCCCTGAAATGACCAAGTGTCTGGAGAAGGCAAGATTTGGTTGACCAAGGACCCACTACCATAAAAAATAGTAAGCAGAATAAGTAGCAATAATGAAGGTATCAGTTCTCAGTAAGCTGAAAATACTATAGATGTAATGTGTTTAGCTCAGATATTTAAATAGAAATTTTTAAATTCTAGACTAAGGCCCAAAGAATTTTGGGGATGCCCTGAAAAAATATACTTCCTTATAGCTACAGGACTGAGATTTTCTGAAAATGAAATTCAAAGTCTCATTCATTGGGTGAGCAGCAGCTGAGTTACAACACAGATTATTTTTACAGCCTCTCAGGGTCTCTTTTATTAAAGTGAGGTAATTATATGGAAAAAATGTGAAAATGAATTGGGAATGTGTGGACAGATTCTAAGAGTATTTTAACCTTAAATTTTACTGAGCCTCTTTGCCTATGGAAATAAATACCTCGTTGTTTTAGAATGTTTATTTCTTTTTTGCCTAAAAAACCCAGTAATGGCCTCTTCTGAGAGAGTAATCTGTAGGGCGTTGTTAACACTCTTTAGCTCCTGCTCCTACCACCTCTCATTCCTTCTACACCTTTAAGAAGGCTGCAATACCCAAAGGGTGAGGTTCAAGCAATGAGAAACAGTCACATCAAAAAAATTGCATTATTATGCCAAATTATCTTGAAAGGAAAGAGGAATCATACATGAGAATGAATTCTAAATGTGTTGGATAAAGATAACTCAATGGGAAATTGATAACATGGTTGTGCTAAGCAGAGCTACTAGATTCAGTGTGTTTGTTTGAATGAGTAGGCGTGGTTCTCAGAGATTGCTTACTTATTTCGTTTATTGAAATCTGAACCCATTGTTGGTCCACACACAATGAAGTTCAAAAGCCAAGCTTTCTTGATCATTGTATAGGAAGGTATTCAAAGGTTTGCAGGGATGAGAAACAAGGGAATTTTGATGAGGTAAGATGTGTTTACACCTATCTTGACTATAGATCCAGGTAAGACACAGCTAGCCTACTTCACCAATCTGTCTTTTGAAGTTCTCCACCAAGGCTTTGAGGGATATATTGTGATAATTTTTTTTTTTCGATCTGTACTTATGTTGTCTTGGCAGTATAAAGGAAGATTCTAGGTCAGTCAGTCCATTATTTGCTTACAGGATATTTATCTTGTTTTGGTTCTCCTTGTCTAAGACCTTTCTTAAGGTCTTGTGATGAGGACAGACCTCACCCTGAGGGGTCCTCAAACTTTTTAAACAGGAGGCAAGTTCACTGTCCCTCAGATCATTGGAGGGCCGAACTGTAGGCCCCGGATGAGTTGGCTGCTAAGCAAGATAGGCAGCAGTGGCAAAAACACCGGGCGGGCCACATAAATTCCTAGGCAGGCTGGATGTGGCCTGTGGGCTGTAGTTTGAGGATGCCTGGTAGTCCTACACAAGAGGATCCTTGAAATTATGAAACTCGAGGCTTCTATAGGAGTCACCATGCATTTATTCCTCCAGAGAGAGGGAGAGAAACTTTTGCTAGGTAATGTAAATAAGTCCTTTCTGGAGAGAGTAGAGAATGGTCCTCACTTCAGAGTGTAAGTGTGTATCTCTAGGGGATATAAGAAAGGTTGCATTACCTTTGGAATGAGAGCACCTGGCTATATTGCCCCGCGTCTATCACCCTTACAAGGAGAAAAGCCTGGGGAAATAAGGAAATATTCTGTTTTCATAGCATGCCAATTTTTATTGTTCAGAAAGACATGACCTACAAAAATATAAAAATATTCATATTGTTCTTTTGGCACATTGATGAGGAGAACACGTTTTGTTGTTTTGTTTCATTTTTAAGAAGTCAGTAGTTATTGTCAGCAAGGTAGGTATAACAGTAGAAAATGGTGCCTTCAACCTTGAAACTCTAAATTCTGTGGAAAGGACAAGATGCTGGAGGGACCAAATGGTGCTCTTAACATTCAGCTAGGGGTGTGACAGGTTACTGCAGTGGCAGAGAAGATAAGAATGATAACTAATGGTTTGACCAGTAGTGGTCACTGGTTTGACTAGTTGATTACTGCATCCCCAGACAATAATTAGTAGGCAGCGACTTAAAGTGTTGCTTAATTTGGATGAGTGGAATAGCTCAAATCCAGAAAGCAAGGTGCTGGTTTGGATATGGATCCAAACTGAGTCACAGTATGGTAGTATAAGTATTATGGGATAATGGTTTGGCTGAAGCAGATGGACTTAGAGAAAAAACAATTAGAAAACGGGTGATACAAAGACATGGGGAAGACACGCTTACATCAACTTTTCTGAAAGTAAAGAAAAAATATATAAAAATATTAATATGCCAGGGGGTGGTCTCAGAATAATATTAATCTTCATTGGACAAGTTGATCCATCTATGGATATCCATCAGCCTCTTTTCCTAGACACACCTGTCCTGAAGTAATAGGCTTATGGAAAAAATGGAACCAGGAACAGAAATGGAGTTTATGCATGAGATCAGCAACACAGTCTTCCGTGCATCACAGCTGATCTGGGTACAGCCACAGATGGGTGGCTGAGCTGCTAACAATCCAGACCAACACCACTCACCAGGGGCATCAATTAGCCTGAGGGGAGATTGATTATATTCAGCCACATCTATCAGGAATTGAGCAGTAGGTTATTCTTGCTGGAATGGGCACTTACTCTGCTCAAAATGCTTTGCCTAAACCATCATCTTTCAACTTACAGATGCTCTATTTGTTATTGAGGTGCTCCATGTAGAATTCTTTATGGCCAAGAAATTCATTTTACAGAATGTGAAGTGCAATGATGGGCTTTTGCTCATAGAATTCACTTGTTTTTTTCATGTCATCCATTACTCAAAAGTCGAGGGCCTGAAAGAAAAAATTGAATGCCCTTCCTGGAGGTTCAATTACAGTTCCAGCCAAGTGGCAATGACTTATGGGATAATGCAATATTCTCTAGGATGGAGATATGTCCGAAATCACAGAGAGGACTAGGAGGCTCCCTTCACTATTAACTCAAATTATCTACTAGTGAAATTTTTGTTTTTCATCCCTAGAACTTAGGGTTCTTCTGATTTGAAGATCTTTATTCCTTAAAAAGGATAGTTCTTGCCAGGGGATGTAGTAATAATCTATTAAATTGGAAGGTGAGGGTGTCACTTGACCACTTTGTGCTCCTCAGGTCCATGAATCAGACAGGCAAGAATAGTGTTATTACCTTGCCTGGGAAGATTGATTTTGTGTTGAGATGCTATACAAAAGGATAAGGTGGAGTCTATCTGGAATGCAGGAAATGTCCCTGGATGCCGCTTGATATTTTGAAGTCCTGTGATGTAAGTTAATGAAACCCCATAGTCCAGTACACATAGGACTGCTAATTGCCTAGACTCTTCAGGAGCAAGTGTTTAGATGACCCTACTAGTTAAGAAACCATGAACCACTAAGGTGTTTGCTAAGACCAAAGAAAATACATAATAGTAGAGATGGAAAGTTAGAACCACCAGCAATAAACACATGACTAATTGCAGAAACAGGTACTATAATAATTATGACTATCATTTGAGACTTGATATTGTCTTTTGGAGAAAGGATTGGTTAGTATGTTTTTATTTACATGAGGGATATTTGGGTAGAAGCATAATTTTACTAGTATTTTTACTTGGAAGTAATATCAGTTAACAGATGCATAGAGGTCACAAGCTGATAAAAGCAAATCGTGGTAGATTTTTATTGTGTTTACTCAGATAAGCTATATTTTTATTTCCAAACATTTACTTTTCTCTATTGACCAATAATAATAGTTGACACAGGAAAAAAAATTATGTGTATTTTGAGCAACAGAAATGAAATACCAGACTTTAAAATCTAAAGATTGTATTTATAATTGTAAAGGTTGTATTTATATTATAATTCAGAACAACCTTTGCAACCAGAAGCTCTCCCACAGTTAAATGAACAAATCATGGCACATCCAGGCAAGGGAATATTATCCAGCAATAAAAAGCAGGTGAGCTATCAAGCCCATATGCGGATTCATACTGCTAAATGCAGGAAGCCTGTTGAAACCCTGTATAATTCCACCATATCGAATCCTGGCTAAGGGGAATCTTCAGAGAGAGTAAAAAATCACTGGCTTCCAGGAGGTCTGGGGAGGAGGGGCCACATACTTGGAGCACCAGGGAAATGGAAGGTGATGAAACTCTTCTATATAATTTTTTTTCTTTTCTTTCTTTTTTTTTTTTTAGAGACAGAGTCTCACTCTATTGCCCTTGGTAGAGTGCAGTGGTGTCACAGCTCACAGCAACCTCCAACTCCCGGGCTTAGGCAATTCTTTTGCCTCAGCCTCCCAAGTAGCTGGGACTATAGATGCCTGCCACAATGCCCAGCTATTTTTTGTTGCAGTTTGGCTAGGGCCAGGTTTGAACCCACCATCCTCAGTAGATGGGGCCAGTGCCCTACCCACTGAGCCACAGCTAGCACCCTATATAATATTTTAACAGTGGATACACTACATTACACATTTGTCAAAATCCATAGTACCAGTACACCAGTCAAAATCCATAGTACCATAGTACCCCCTCAGTGGGTCATGCCTGTAACCCCAGCATTCTGGGAGGCCAAGGCGGGTGGATCCCTTGAGCTTGTGAGTTCGAGATCAGCCTGAGCAAGAGAGAGACTTCACGTCTACTATAATAGTCTGGCACTGTGGCAGGCACCTATAGTCCTAGCAACAGGGGAAGCTGAGGCAAGAGGATTAGTTGTGCCCAAGAGTTTGATATTGCTGTGAGCTATGATGTTACAGCACTCTACAGAGGGCAAGAAAGTGAGACTGTCTCAAAAAAAAACAAACAAACAAACAAAAAAACAAGAGAGAGAGAATGCATAGAACCATGTGGCATAAGGAGTAATGCCTGATGCCTGATACCCAATATGGACTTTATGACAAAATGATTAATATTGGCTCATCAATTGCCACAAATGTGCCACTCTAAGCAAGGTGTTGGTGATAGGAAGAACTAGGGACAGAAAGCGATTGGGAAGAGGGACTAGGTGGAAACTCTATACTTTTTTCTACTCATTTTCTGTAAACCTAAACATGCTCTAAAAATAATCCTTTAATTGAAAATCAATCTTTGAAGGTTGTGGTTGTTTAGAAAAGGTGAGTAGCAGACATTCTTGCCTTTCCCAGCTCCTCATCCAGGGTTCCTTACTGACTAGCCATGTAGGTCAAAGCACCCTGAGGCCCCCAGGGGGTGCTTAGCTGTGAATTTGCTGAGGTTGGTGCTGTGAAGATGAAGACCAGGCATCCCCTTTCCCACCTGCCTTTCACAGTTGCACTCCAGGGGCTGCTCCCTGAATAGCGGGGCTCATTACCCCAGCCTGCACTGCCCGGGGACCTTGCTAATCTTTCTCATAACTTTAGTTTTCCACCTTCTCCTGTGCTGTGTAAGATCTAATTCCTGAGATACAGTGCTTATCCCACAATACTTAGACTGCTTTTGCTTCTGCAACTGAACCTTAACTGAATCCCAAGCTTAAAAATATCCTCTATATTCTATTCTAAAGACTGCTCAGTGAAAGCAGCGCTATCACGTTTATGATCACAAAATGAAATTAAAGGACCTTTGGGGGAAAGGGGAGGACATCCCCGTTGCTCCATTCCCTGTCACAGCCCCTCCATCTTCATTTGTCATCGGTGGGTCTCTGGAATTGCAACGTGTGTTTAAAGTGACTTGCTGGCTGTTAAGCTTCTTGCAGAATTGGTAACAAGCTCTACCACAGACCACTTAAATTGTATACCTTATCCGGGCACACTTTTTGCATAGAAAATAAATAAACTATAATTCACTCTTCTGCTTGGTAAGTGACTAGGTATTGCATATGTTAAGCAAGTAGACCGCATCTAATTCAAACTGCTTTTAATAGCTTATATCCCCCGCCCTGCAATATCTGCTCCATGCAATAGAGGTAACTCTAAACTAAGCCACAGTGTTTATGTGAAATCTCCAGCACAGGGTATATTATGTGACATAATTACACCTTTGAAAAATGCAAAGTGCAACCTGAAGCCCCAAACATCCTGTGAAATGTATTCTAATTAGCTAGTCCCCAGTGTTCCTAGCCGCTGTTAGAGATATCATTTAATGGTTGGCCTGTGACTGTGTGTGTCTGTGTGTGTGCCCTTCGTGATGTTTCAGCTATGGCGCTATTTCTGTTAGCTGCCCCTATGAGTATTTCCTAAGAGTCAAGCAAAAATGCAATTCAACTTTTTCTGTCCTTTTGAATGAGAAGTTTGTAGTCACTCTGAGAAAAATCCGACAATAGAATTCTCTATAGGATGTTTTCCTGGCTTTTGACCTAACAGGATCCTTACTACGACTGACATACAAGAGTCCTCATTATTTAACCCCCGCTGCCTCTTTTAGTCTTGTCTCTGTCTATTTTATTTCCTTGTAACATATCCTTGAGGAGTTCCGCATTATTTTGGTTCTGTGAATCTGCGGTGTTTTCTCACCTCCTGGGCTTTGTTCTGTGCATTTAGAGACCCTAAAATGGTTTCTCCAATGCCTTCTTTGCTTTCTGTCTAGCTACTTTTTCTTTCCAAAGATCTGCACCCAGCTTCTTTTTAAGCTTTTTACATTTAAGTGGTGCGTGGCAAATGGCTAGCATTGACCCACATCATGGGGATCCTTTTAGAGCTATTTCTATTTTTAATTTGTGCTCTGTTTATACCTCTGCAAATCCAGGCAGCTTCATACCCTGATTGGCGACACTCCCTCAGTGTGTGTGTGACTTCAGACCTACTGACCACAGACCATTCTGGCTCATTCTACCCTTATTCCCCCCACACAACTCCATTGTTATTACCTCTGGACACTCTGAGGCTGTCAACTACTGCTGTCCTCGGGGTCAGGTTCAGTGAAAATGACCAATCAAATGCTCTTCACACATTCTTTAACTCTTGATTTGACCATGAGACAGAGAATTCAAGCAGTGACACCATCAGAAGAGAAATTGTCCAAATGTAAGCATCACTCACCTGAGGAAGCCTGGATATCCTCATTCTCAGAGTAAGTTTGGTCAGTGTGCAAAAGAAATATGCTATTGATTTTTATTCATTAATAAACAATGTAATAGCAAGAGCTTCTAGAATTTATTGAATACAATGTTCAACAGTTCTAAGTTCTCAGTGTGTGTTAATTCTTAATCGTTTTAAAATTCATAATCCTTACTAAACCTATAAGAATGAGTTACTAAAATTAACACCATTTCACAGGGTAGGAAATCAAGGCATAGGCTGAGAGCACATTTTAACAATCAAAAAAAGTATAATTGAAGATTTATTTAAGGTAAATTTTTAAAAAAAGAGTGGCAGAATAGTCTGTGTATATTTAATAGGCTCCAAGGTGAAACGTTTCTGGGACAGAACCACAGTGCATGTAGGTAAGTAACTAGGTGGCTCTTACTGGTCTTTCTTTCAAGTTTGGCTTACGTGAGGCTTTCCGAGGGAGACGATTCCCTAGTCATTCTTCACTCCCTGTGCGTTATACTTTCTTACATCTGCCTGTTATTTTTCTTTACAACATTTATCAAAATCTGTGTTATGATACTTGATTTCTTTCTCTAGCCAGGAGCAGAGAGTTCTTTTAGAACAGAGACCAGGGGTCTGTCAGTGGATTGGACTCGAGGGCCTGCCCCACACGATACCAGAGACATGCCTATTAAATATTTGTTCTGTGTGTGTGGATAGATAATTAGATCAATATGTATTTCCACACATAAATTTTAACTCTGTAGGGTCATTTTTGCATCATTTCAAGTATTCCCTTCTGTAAAGCTTTGAGGACATTTATTAATGCTTGTATTAATTAAGAGTTTTAAATCAGAAGGTTCTTCAATGAAGACATTTATTAGAACTTCATGATCAAGCCAATGGTAAAGTTTTAAAGTAGGCAACTGAAATATTAATTTAATTTCAAACAGTACATGTTTTTGATAAGGGACCTGTGTCAAGCTCTTTTCTAAATTCTGGGATGTGAAAAGGATTATGTGTGGGCCCTGTCTCCAGTGAGTTCAGAGTGGGAGATGGGAAAAGAACGAACTTTGCAAAAGGATCCAAGTCGCTCCCTGTGTCCCTGACTATACCTAGGTGAGAAAAGAGGTAAAATTAAACAGTACCTTTTCTATTGCCTTGTAGTCTCCACAGCCCACAAGACCACCATGAATCAGAGTGGAGAAACCAATTGGTTTGGTTAGACAAAATACAGCGGTAATAACAGAAAACGGGATCTTGGAAATGTCAAGTCCTAATATTTTCATCAATTCTTTTGTAATTTTACCAGAAATGTCTCAGAGAACCAATAACTGTAGACATAAGACTGTATCGCAACAAAGGGATGTACTCTCGTGGCACATGCTGTGTACCAAGAGATGCGGCTTCCTTGGAGAATGGCAGGCCTCTACAAAATCGCAAAAGCTTATCTCTTTCTTTGGCACAGAATAAACCTCATGGAGAAAGAACAAAATATAAATATGTGTATGTTACAAGCTTGAACATTCCCCTTCTTTCAACTCAAAAATTAACAATTAAGGCATTTTCCATCATGGTTGCCTTTCATCTATTTGTTTTCCCATTTATTTGTTCTTTTGTTAATTTAAGAATATTTAAGTGTTTTCTATGATGCTGGTTCAGGCATTGGGGATGCAGAAGTGAACAAAGCAGGCACCAAACAACACAAAGTGAAACTACCTTGCTTTACGGAGCATACATTCCAGTAAAAATATTTGAGTCCCAGAGAAAAATGAAAGAATTTTCTGTAAAGTACAAAGGAAACATTTTTTCCCAGGCCAGGCAGCTCTTTGAATTTTGAAAGGGTGAAACAAGAGCATGAAACTGAAAATCCTCACATAAAAGAATATTTCCTGTGCACGTCAGCTATCAGCAGCGGTTTCTTGTCCTTTAAGATTCATGTAAAATTAATTCCCTTCCCCTCACATTTCATGAGAATCTGCTTCACCATTCAGCTAGCTAATTTTTGAGTTGGTGAGCAATAAGGAAAACTTTATTCCTGGATGTGTTGGGTACTGGTTTTTAGCTTCTGTTGAATCCTGTCCTAAAGCTCACTTCAGGCAGCTCACACCCGCTCCTCAGCCGCTGTGCATTGACCTACATGTGGAAAGCAGCCCCTTCATCTTCACTTCTACAAGACACCACTCAAACGGCCACTGTGTGTAGTAGACTTGAATGAAAACTAAGGGTAATGGCAGCTGGTTAGGGTACAGCAAAGAACAACAAAATGCAGGAAGGGAGAAGCTGCCCAGCACATGAGCCAGCCCTGCTCTCCAGATCTGCCGCAGCCTCACTCCTCCCTGTACCCTGCAATCCTGCAGCCCCAGTGGAAGCGAGTGCCTCCCATAGTCCTGTGCAAATCCCCGCCTGTGCTAGGGTGAATCTGCAGTTCACCATTCTCTGCTTAAGTTCTCACTTTGTGCTATTTTGCTGAATATCTCTTTTATGGTTTCCCCAGTTCTTCCCTGCTCACCCCCAGTAAGCTGGAAAAGGTCAGGGAGTTTTTGATCTGATTTATTCTATGTTAGAGCTTTGAGATTTAGATCAAGGTCAAAGTGTAGCCTGTGGGCTAAATTTGTCCCAATACCTATTTTTATACTATCTGTGAGCTGAGGACAGTTTTTGGTATTTTAAATGGTTAAAAAATTAATTCAAAACAATAGTGGTTTTTGGCCCATGAAAATTATTAGAAGGGTAAAAATTCCAGTGTCTGTGAATAAAGCCTGTTCTTCTGTACTAGATAGCTGTTCTTAGTTGTTTATGTTGTGTAGGGCCGGTTTGGTGCTATAATAACAGGGGAATTGCGAAACGAACCTTCTGTTTGTCATCTGCCCCTTTACAGAAAACATTTGCCAACCTCTAGATTAAAGAATTCTCTGACATATATATAAATATTATAAATATTATAGTAATATTTTCTGAATGTTGCATCTGAAAAAGACTTATCACCACTAAATTGAATATCTCACCCCACTTCCATAAATAATCACTTAATATTCACTGATTTTCAGCATCATCAACTACAACCTAGAGGAAGAGTTTTATCCATCCTGTCAAAATTGAAAAGCTATGAGATTCAAATGAAATGTAAATAAAGTATTTAGAAATCTGACAAAGTTATGAATTTACATGTTAACCGGGAATAGCTGGGACAGGGATACACAGATACTGGAGAACATCTGAAGTGTTACAAATTCTCAAATGTCTTTAGAACTCAATGAAAATGA
The DNA here is from genome assembly GCA_963575145.1 of Galago senegalensis. Lineage (NCBI taxonomy): Eukaryota > Metazoa > Chordata > Mammalia > Primates > Galagidae > Galago > Galago senegalensis. Next base: position 26,042 of record CAUYTI010080461.1, read on the forward strand.
TCAAGGAATTAATTCCCACAACTCAAATCCTTCCTCATCTCTAACTTCACAATTACGGTATAATTGCCTTGGCATAATAGTGTATTAAATATTGTAACATAATTACTAAATAAACAAAAGCAGAGGAAAACGCCCAGGTTTTCATGAAGCAATGGGCCCTTGTCATCTAAGGGACACCTGAGCATCAGGAGAGTAAAGGAGAAAGGAAGAGGAAACACGTTTCCTGCACTGAAGTTGATCAATAAACCTTCCCAGATCAGTTTTCTCATCTGTTAGACTGATGCATTCAATTTTCCCTTTTTCTTACCAGATTGTTTTGTGGCTTAGGGGAGAAATTGCCAGCAGTCAAGTTCTCCATGTTTCTCCTATTACCTAGAACCCAGTAGGAGCAGAATGATTAAATAAATTATCCTGGTTCTGAAAGAAGAGTTGAAATTGAGGTTCTAACCTGTCTGAATACCCTTGTCAAAGACTTCTGTTGCTTAGATTGATTGAGCCCCAAATGTGTTAGACTTTTCTGGAAATTTACATTCAAAAATAATATAATTAAATTCTACAAAACACCTCAAAACTCCCCAAACAGATGAAAGTGCCATTGTGATTAACCAACAGAGCACATTTTAATGCTTTTAATAAACCAGGGTATGTACATTGTATTCCCATAAGCAGAATGAGCAGTTGGGATATTGCACGTTAATGTGAGTTACAGTGTCTGAGAACCGTTTTTTTCCCAAAGGTATATTAATAATCCTCATTCTATCTCCAGGGAGATTGCCATGGAACCCTTCCAAGGTGCTTATTTCAGAAATCTAAAGCCTGGATCAGGTCTTTACTAGCAAAATAAAGTAAACAAGGAAGGTAAAATTCCACATAATTAAGCCGGCCACCTCCTTAACCCTTGCAAAAAAGATCCAAGTTAATCAGGGTATTTCAGACATTAGATTGGATTAGGACTATGTGGGGCAACTTGGTATCAAAAGATATTAATACTGACGATTAAAGAAAAAACGGCATTTAGTGCTACCTTTCTGAAAGCATTCCTACCTCTGCTCCTTCCTCCTTCTATCTTTCACTGATTTTCCTTTCTCTCATTTGTTAATTCATTTTCTCATTCATTTATTGATGAAAAACATTATTTTTCAGGAGTTACACTGGAATCATGAATATTTCTTTGAAAAAAATAAACATGATGTATGCCCTTGAGTTGAGTTGTACATAGCACATAGGGGCTATATCTTCAGTTTTTGATGTGTATGAATGGCCATCCTTTAATTTTGACATCCACTCATAGATTTCTAAAGCCTATGTCTGCATGGGGACAGATAAATCAACCAGGGGGGAATGGTTTCTTTAGGACTTTTTCAACATATTTGCATTTGTCTTACTATGAATTATTTTTCTTTTTCATTGCTTTAGTCCACAACTATCCCTTACGTACTCTCCCGTGTCCTTGCAGTGTACTAGACACTAACAATACCATATCCTCAATGAATTGCACTTATGAAGAGAAAGATTGGAAGTAAATACCACTGAAATATAATACACTATGAAATAATCTATACAAAAGGCAGTGCATAATTAAATGTTTCTTTGATTGAAAGAGTGATCACTGACTGTCATGGACTGGGGATGCAATCTTTAGAAAATTTCTTTAGAAATGAGAGCGATTAGAAGTATTATACCTTCTCCCACATGGAGAAGGAAGTATCATAGGCTGATTTTTTTTTTCATTCAAAATTTACATACTCAAATCTTAACCCCAAGAACCTCAGAATGAAACTGTATTTGGAGATAGGTTCTTAAAAGAAGTAATTAAATTAAAATGAGGTCATTAAGGTGAGCTTTAATCTGACATCAAAAGGTAAGAAGAGGAAATTAAAACACACAGAGGGAAGACCACATGAGCAGGCAGGGAGAAGACAGCCACCCGAAAAGCAAAGAGAGAGGGCCCAGAAGACACCAACCCTACCAATAGGCAGGGAACTAAGACTTCTAGCTTCCAGATTTGTGGGAAAATAATTTTCCCCTTGTTAAAACTTTCAGCCTGTGATTATTTATTTTGATACCTCTAGCAAACTAATACCTGGGGGACATAGCAGGCTCTCGTGTCCTGTCCTGTGAACCTTCCCCTGCCAGTCCCTTTTAATATTTTTGCCTTATTTTGATTCTGTTAGGGCTTAAATAGTTTTTAATTTTTTTGTTTTTGTTTTATTTTTTTTTTTTTTTTTTTTTTTGCTACATAAGCCTCACATTTTCAGTGCTGGCACTGACAAATTCTGACAGTTAAGTTCACAAACTTGCCACTGTGTGCTTACATAGGCAGCACTGTTCAAACAGCTGGGTAAGATTTCATAACCTTGGCATATCAGAGCATCACAGCTGTGTTCATGTCAAGGTGTGATGGTGTCTTGTGGAGTGATGTTCATTATTGTTCTTGTGTGTTTTTGTGTGCCACCACAAGAATATTGGAACCTGAATTACAGCAATGAACAAACATTTGTAAATTTCTTGTTAAACTTGGAAAAATGAAAATGGAATCAGGGACATACAGTACAATTTTATGAGGATAATGCTATGAATAAAATGGCAGTGTATAAATGGATTAAGTGTTTTTCTGAGTGGAGCAAAAGCATCACTGCTGAAGAGAGGTCAGGATGGCCAGTAATGAGCAAAACGGTTAAAATATTGCAAAATTTCATCCAATTGTGTGTCAAAATTACTGGCTGACTGTGAAAAGCATAGCAGAGCAATGTTGATAAAGAAACACTGTTGATAGAGAAACAGAAAAATTGTAACTGAAAATCTTGGTCAACAGCTCATGGCTCTTACATTATGACAATGCACCAGCTCACACAGCACTGTCTTTAAGGGAGTTTTTAGCCTGTAAACAAATAACTGTATTGGGACACCCACCCTACTCACCTAATCTGCTCCCCAAAGAATAAAGAAATATTGAAAGAAAAACATTTGATGACAATAAGCACATCAAGGGTAATATGATGACAGCTTTGGTAGCCATTCCAGAAAAAGAGCTCCAGAACGGCTTTGAAGAGTGGATTAGATCTGGCATCAGGGCATAGCTTTCTACGGGGGGTATTTCAAAAGTAACCATGGTGAGATTCGCCAATGAGATATGTACCATGTTTTCTAGGATAAGTTTGTGAACTTAATTGTCAGGCCTCGTATCTCTGTCATGGAATTATTCATGGAACAAGGTAAAGAAAGAATATAGGCAGTTGCCGAACTACAAACATCCCACTGATGTATGACTCATGCTTAGGAATGGGGGCATATCCCAGGTAGGAGGTAAGTGTACCTGTTCCTACTTACATACACATTCAACTTAAGAACAAAACTACAGAATCTATCTTGTTTGCAACCAGGGGCTGCCTGTATTTATGACTCCCATAGAATACTGATTTTGCCACTTAGTGACTCTAAATGAATCTTCTTACATGTCTGGTATATTAAGATTGTGTGTAGTTTACAAGATGGTTGTCAAGAGGAAGCACAAGATGACAAGCCCACACACACGTCCAGTAGAGTAAGCCCTGAACAGATTTATATTCTACTGTGTGTTGAACCTCAATATCTGGAGGCAATTTATTCCATTTTAATGAAACTGATTCATGGAAGAAAATATTTATATTGACTCCAAACCTTGCACTGTTACCTTTCGCTCTAATGTCAGTTCTGTCTCCCTTTGATTCAGAAAGTCAATGACTTCTCTCCTTGATGCTTTTGTTTCTGTATTTTTCTTCTGGTTATTTAGCATGATGCTCCACTGATTCTGATGAGACCAAGTCAGTTTTGGGAATCACTGTTGAGAAATGCAGGAGAGCTGGAAGAACCTGGATTTATCATGGGGTTGATGTTGAGACTGTGCTTTTGAAAATCTGGGAGAACCTGAAAAGAAAACCAAAGACCTTGTGCAGGGTCGGGTAAAAACTGGATGGCCAAGACAGAGGTGAAACCACCATGAGAGGAGGGGGAGAGGTGAAACCACCATGAGAGGAGGGGGAATATAATCCTAGAGATATTTGTCAACATTAGTATAGATTCCTCACCCCCAAAATCTTCTAACAAAATATCCCTCATATTCCAGAAGTAATATTTTCCCATTTAATATACTGTAGTTCAAAGTAAATTAAAGTAAATCAATAGAATACATTTTAAAATACCGATAGCCCTATTATTCAGATAGAAACTCTACTATTACCTTTTTCTAGTCCTTATAGCTTACATATCTCAATTTTTGGTTTAATTTACAAAATGTTATCACATTGTATGGAATCACTTGAGATCTACTGCTTAGTAACTCACAATTGATAAAAAAAGAATAGATCCTTGTGTACACTGGTACTTAAGTTTGTGTGGAAAGTGGGCTTTAGTGTATATTTTTGATGCTCCTACAAATTGGTACCATCTTTCTAGAAAGTATTTAGTTAATGCAGCAAAAACTCAGTGACTTATTGATGTAGTATGATGTTAGGGATGCTTTAATTTGCAATTTTTAAAATGAGGATTTAAAAAAATACATTTTACATATTTTGTTGGATATTTCTATTTATTATTTATCAAGTAGAATATGCAGATTTTAAACCATTTTTTCTATTACATATTTACAATTACCCATGGATTGGTAAAGGTTTTTTTTTTTTTTTTTCTTTTTAGAGACAGTCTCACTTTGTCATCCTTGGTAGAGTGCAGTAGTGTTACAGCTCAAAGCAGCCTCCAGCTCTTGGGCTTAGGCAATTCTCTTGCCTCAGCCTCCCAAGTAGCTGGGACTTCAGGCGCCTGCCACAGTGCCCAGCTATTTTGTTGTTGTTGTTGCAGTTTGGTCTGGGCTGGGTTTGTACCTGCCACCCTCAGTATATGGGACCAGTACCCTACTCACTGAGCCACAGGCACTGCCCAGTAAAAGGGTTTTTATATATTTAAAATATTAATCTGTGGCTCAAGGAGTAGGGTTCCGGAGGTGGTAGGTTCAAACCCAGCCCTGCCCCCCCCCAAAAAAAAATATATATAGCTTATCATGTCTTCTAGCAATTTTTACTTTATCTTTTTATTTTGTAATGTTGGATGTACAGATCCTAATCTGTTCTTCCTTTGATGGGTTAATCTCACTCCTTCTTGTTAAAAAAAATAGTGAGGCTGTAAAATTTTGAAAATTAAACAACAAGATAGAAGGAAGGAATCGAGGGGGAGGGAGGGAAGAAGGGAGGAAGAAAGAAGGAAAGAAGGAAAGAAGGTCTAATATGGAATAAATTCTAATGTAGTGATTAACATCAGCCTTATTTTACTTTATCATTTCTTGATGCTTGCACATAGGACTCGAATCTATACAGTATTTATCAGATGACAAATAAAAGATAAATTCCAATTCAGTTTCTTCCTTACACTTAATACACACTTGAATGGTTTCACTAACCTTTGAATTCACTAAATGGGTTAATTGAATTATGTGGTTTTAAACCAGCAGAATTCTATTCATTTGTCTCTAGAGGAGTGTGAATGTATTGAGCCCTTTTGCCAGAGGTCAAGTGGTGATAGCTCCTGGGATCAATTAGTAAGCCAGCTAATTAGATTTGATTAAGCAGCTCTGAACCATAGCTTGCTCCCGTGTAAGTGATGTCTCTTTAGCATATGAGCTTTGCTGACTAACTTGGCTACTTATGATGGATCATGTGCAAAGAAAGGCTTTGCCCATCTGTAGAGATTAAGAACCATGAGGGGGAGGGAAGAAAATGGCTCGCTTGAAGCAGTCTGTAAACTGTAATCTTTACTCCCTGCAACATGCCTAACTCTTAGAAATACATGTGGGCACCCATGTGTTGAGCATGATAATAATATTATTTCTAAAAATAAGAGTTTACTACAGCCAGTGTTTAACTTCAGAGAGAGTTAGTGTTGGTGAAAGATCATATGAACTGGAATCTGAGCAGTCCTTGTCCAACTCTGACTCCGTCATTAATTAGTATGAAGTATTACTCCTTCCTTAATCATTTCTCAGTGCTTCCCCAAGGCTTATCACCCATACACAAGCTCTAGATATGCCACTGAACTCCTCCCAACTCTACTTCCCTGAGTAGACCTAATGTCCAGGTAGTCAAGAATAACCAACTAGAAGGAATAAAAATATCCATTGTTCAAGGGTGCCTTTGTATCCCCAAGAGTTTACTATCCTATTTCTGTCCTCAGTGAACTTATAAAGTTGTTAAGGAAACACCACTCATCTTCTGGAAAAACAATGGAGAATCACTGATACTTGGTCTTTTAGGCTTCAGTTAAGTGTCATCTTCACTTTAGGACCTTCTCTGATAAAAAGGAAGGAAGGAAGAAAGGAAGGAAGAACAGGTGTATGAATTTACTTCTAAGCAGTAAATTCAGAGAACTATCTTTATCTAGTATTCTCAACTCAGACACTCCTTTCCTATCCCCCTATACACAATCAGCTACCAAGTTCTCTTGATTCAATATTCTAAAATCTCTGGAATCCACTTGTCTCATGTTTTTCAAGACCCACTTTGTTATAGGTACCTAACTAATTCATTACCACAGGAGTCTGTTTTGTCTACCTCAATATTTGTTCCTTCATAACCATTTAGAGTTATCTTCCAGATAGTGAGATTTCTTATGCTGATGTCACTTCCTCTAATTTTTGCATTTGTTATCGATGGCACAGAGAGCCAAATCCCAACAGTCTAGCACAGTTGGAGGCCTCAGTCAGCAAACCTGCTTTTTCTACAAATCCACCTTCATAACTCACAGGATGTGAACTCACATGCCTTTCAGTCCTCTGGTCCATCAGTTCTATGCATTTTACAGACTGTCTGCCAACATGAGCTAGTCTTTCAGGACCTTCCTCTGTGCAGCTTTCACCAATTTCCACCAACTCTATCGAATGGCAATCCTTCTAGTTCCAGGGACACTTGACACATACCTCTTATTTTAAGTATTGTGCTAGAATGTAGTTGGCAAATGATGTGAGAAACTTCAGAAGAGGGACAACATTGTTATACCTGTGTCTCCAGCTGTGCACATACATTTCTTGGTCACATTAAGTACTCACATTGAACGTGAAAATCAGTGAATGAAATTTTTTTCTGTTCTACCTCTTGGCCACCTTGAACTTACTCTGTCTCATGATATGATAATGCTTAGCATGTTGATCAATACATATGCCTTGTCTCTTTTTGTACAACAGTAAAATCCTAACCCAAAACTCATGTTTCAATTAGTTTGGAATTCTTCATCATATCGTCACAGCATATGACACACAGTAGAAATGCATTCCTGATCTATGTATATATGACTTAATAAAAAATTTTAACTGATTTATAGATTCATTGATGCATTTATTTACTTGTTTACTGATAAATATTTTAAGTACCTATTTCCCACTGTATTAATCCAGATATACTGGAACCAGAGCCCATGGAAAAAGCATACATGTTCACTCCTTATTTAGAAATATAATTCCAACAAGGCAAGACTAAAATATGAGTTAAAAAAGGAAGAAAAGTAAATAAATGATGTTAATTTCTGAACTATTCCTACCTTTCCCACCTTCACGACTGATTGCCAAGTCTTACAGAGCATCTCTGGAGATTTTATATGTGTTACAACATTTTAACAAAAGAATTAAAATTAATACATGATACAAAAAGTACAGCCATCATATTCAGTACCACCAGTGTATCAGAGTTAGATGGAGAAAATGATAACAAAAATCATAAAATGTGTGGATCTCATTTCTGTAGAATGAGTCTAGGCTTCCAATGTGGAACACACCATATTACTCCGTTCCAAGCATATGCTTCACGAGGCCTTGAGTACTTTTCTCCTTTCTGCTGTTTTTCTGCCTTCACTATAAGAGTGTGCACTTGTTAGCCTTCAGGAGAGATGAGACGTCTGGAACACAGCTGAGTCAGCTTGGTTATGCAAGCTGAGACTTCAGACATTTGAAAAAACTGAACTAAGCCTAGAAAAGCTGAGAAAGCTTTCCCAAACACAACTTTGATTTGTAGAACCACCATGCTAACCCACACATGTCTGAGAAATAATGAGCAGCTATTATGTAAGCCACTGAGGTCTGGTGTGTTTTGTCATGCAGCCATAGCTGACTGATGCATTCACACACATTTCTACAACTTGCACAAGTGATATATCTAGGTCTCATATCTGGTCAGTATTAGAGCTCCTGGTCTTTTCCTACTCACTACTGCCCTTTCATTTCTGTTGAATATTCTATAGAAATTAGATTAAAAAATAACCTTCCAGTGAAGTATAGAACCCCAGAGTTTACTCTCTTTTTCAGTGGAGATTACCTACCTAATTTCCTTTCAAATTCCTTTTTTAGCCTCATCAGCACTTGTCGTCTGTGCTTGGCTTATTAAGTTGATGAGTTACTTGTAGAACTCAACTGTGCAAAGTCAGGATGAGTTCCCTGAAATAAGTATGTTGCTCAGAGAGTTTATCTTCCAGGAGAGATTTGTTACAGTTTCTGGAATACAAAGAGACGTCCCTATTGAAAAACAGCTTATACACTGTGTGTATATGCTCTTGGTTGGCTCAAGAGTTATTTAGACTATACTATTCTTTGCAACTATTTGTGATTCAGAGGGGAAAATGAGAAGCAGAGATGGAATTATGTTTTGAGGCTCTTCTGTTGTGCCAGAAATAGTACATGTGTTATCTATTTCACCCTCACAGAAACCTTATGAGGTAGGTATGATTTATACATCCTGAAGATAAAAAAAATTACATTTAATTTAATGAAAGTTGAATAGCATATTAGGATTCTCCAGAGAAACAGAACCAACTGAAGACAGACAGGTACGTATATAGATAAATAAGGGGATTTATTATGGGAATGGGCTCACAAAGTTATGGAGGCTAAGAAGTCCCACATATAACCTCTGTAAGCTGGAGACAAGGGAAGTAGCAGTAGCGTGGCTTAGTTCAAGATCAAAGACCTGAGAACCAAGAGAATGAGTGGTGTAGCTCTCAGTCAGAGGCCAACAGTCTTCTGGAAACTTATGTCCAGGGCAAGAGAAGAAGCCAGCCCCAGGTCTAGAAGAGAAAGGAGATTTGTCTTTAATCTGTTTTTTTTTTTTTTCCTATCATCCAGGTCCCCAGTGGACCAGATAGGGCCTCCTCACATAGAGTGAGGCTGGATCTTCCTTACTCAGTTCACTGATTAAACTGCCAATCTCTCAGAAACCTCTTCAAAGACAACTTCAGAAATAACATTTTACCACCTATCTGGATATCATTTAATCCAGTCAAGTTGACATCTAAAATTAACCATATAAAAATCATATAAACACTCAGCTTGTATCTAAGTGAACCTGGGACTTAAGCCACAGTTCTTTACCTTGCAGAGATGTAAATTTATCCCTCAGCCCAACTTCTGAGCAAGGAGATATAACCAGTTGTTTCACCTGTTACATGATAAAGGAAGTAATCTGAATTTTTGAGGCTCTAAACTGCTTCATCCAGTAATCTCAACAATAACTTTAAAAATTTTATTTCTATAGCCCCTAGGGATGCAAATACAAATTTTGTATAATTTAAAAAGCTGTAAGTCAATTCTCTTTAGCTTTTTGCAGTGGTATTTCCCCACCAGTATGTTAAAACAAAAAAGAAAAGTGGAATGATCGCTCAGTATTTCAAAGACAGATGCTATCAGAAAGGAGAGACCATCACCCAGGCAAGACATCTCTCTTCCATTGTATTTTTTTCTGGAATGTGAGCTGTGTCCATAAGGACTAGAACACCTGATAGTCACTAAAAAGCAAGTAGCTGATGCTAAGGATGATATTAAAAAGCCTTTGTTCTGGTATAGTAAGATATTTTCCCAGGCTTCATTACTACTTAACATAGCCAAATGTCATGATTTGCGAGAAATTACATCTTCCATTCATGTATAGCTAGGTAATCATAGATTGCTCTTCATTGTAACACCAGCAGTTTCCTTCTTCTTCTGTAAGCTCTGTGTGGCACTTGGAGCATAGACTCCTGACTCTAGCACTTGGCCTTAAAGACAAGTCCTATCTGCCTGAGGGTTCTCACCTTGGCCAAAGTGGGCTAATGAGACCCACTGAGAGCTGTTACAGCCTATGAGACAAAAAAGAATTGGCATAGATCAAATAGTACACGCTCAGTTAAGTCTACTGGTTTGTTCTTTTATGAAGGGAGAAAGAGTCAGGTGGAAGTGAGTGTGGATCCAAATTCTTTCTTTCTATCTATCCATTGAATATACATATATATATTCATGTATATACACCTCATATATATGTGTGTGTATTATATATACCCATGCTTTATTGTTAATACAAATGAACAAACGTTTAGGTTACACTGTTGGCCTTTCTCAAGTGAAGTTCAACTTGTAGTTGAGCCCTTCATCGGGCATGCACTATGCACCTTTCATTGTGCCCACAGCACACTCAGCAACCCACTTCTCTGTTTTCACGAGGCATCTTTGTTTGAACGATGAGGGGTTAAGTTCTCTACAGTTGTTGAGAGGATTAGAGACTGTACATATACATACTGAGTTTTAGCATTTTGCTGATCCACTTGGTGCTTGAAAAAATAAATTGAAATGGCAGCTCTTATAGTTAGATCTCCTAGTGTGGCAGGACCTTCATTTCTCAGTCTGGAGGTTTCCAGCCTAGAAGCTTTTCCCTACAGAGAAACTTCACAGTGTAAAGCAGTGCAGTGTTCACTTTTAAATGCAAAAGCAAAGCAGCACACAGGGCTGCCTGCATCGCATTAGTCTTCAGAACAATTAAGCATAAAGCTGGAGCAGGGTACACGACGCTTTGGATTATCTGAAGTGTAATGAATAACACCTGCATCTGCAGGGGACCCGTTTATACTCTCCTGTAAAGCACAGTACGCCAGTGATTGCATTCACTCCCTTGCCTTATGTAATATTTCTTTATTATTTGGTAAACCTTTCTTCTGTGGAGTCCTGCCAGCACTGGCAGGAATCATTGTTGCCCTACTAAGTTCTTCATTTCACAAAGAAACACTCTGAGGGGTAGAGAGACCGAGTTGTTGTCTCAAGGTTTTCCAGGTAGAACATGGCAGAACACGGCCCAGAATGCGGGAAGTGTGACTTGAGTAATTACTGTCCTTCTCATTACATCACAGCTTCAGTCACTGAAAGCTGGAATCTGAAGTTTGGAAGGGATCCAAGGGGTATCTGGTGCTTTCCTTCCTGTCTTTAGTTCATGAATCTCTTCTGGTTTACCAAGAAAAATGGCTATTAAAGCTTTTCTTAAGGGAACAAAGATATACTGCTTCTGAGAACTAGACTTTCAGTATTAAGAGAAATAAGGGTGTTGTTATCAGGCCTTTAACAGGGACAGGAATAAATAAGTCTGGGTGCTTCAGAACCCACTTCTGTCGGCCATGTTCCTTTTTGCCTCTGGGTACAGATTTGATGAGAAATCCTAAAGACATAGTTTTAGCGAAGCAGAACTTTTAAATTAGTGGAAGCCATAAAAAATGTATTAGAAAAATTAAGAATCAAAAAAAATTCATTATAAATCCAAACTAAAGTTTTTGGTTTTCAGTTTAAGAATATTAAAAAATGCCTTTGTGGAGTTTGGTTTGCTATTTGAATTATTAGGTTGATCATATTTCAATTAGTGTAATTTAGAATCTAACATACACATGGAACTCTGCTAAGGGTTTTCATTAAAAATATTGATCTCACCCCAAAATGCTAGAAAAACATTTTTTAATTGTCTCCATATGGGAAAGATATAATACGCTAGTGGCCTCAAACTTGAGTACATATCAGAACAAATTGGAGGGTTCTTAAGACAGATTGCTGGGCCTGGCTCCCAAAATTTATGTTTCAGTGGGATGGCAGCGGGGTCAGACAATCTGCATTTCTAGTAAGTTCCCAGGCGATGCTGATGCTTTTAGTCCAGGTCCACAGTTTCAAAACTGCCGCTGTAAGCACCTAACACTTGAAAAAGTGTAAGATGCACAAGGCTGGTGAAGGACTTTAATCATACAAAGGCGAATCATGCAACCTATTCATATGCACCCCCACATTAATCTGAAACTTAAAAACAATGTAAGAAATGTTCATCCACTTCAGCTTACCAGCCAGGTCATGTTGAGCAAATTAATTTATCACAGCCTCCCTTTCATCATGTGCAAAATAAAAATAATATTTCAGTTTGAGTTGTTTCTAGATGACTACCATAAAGAATCGTTACTTCCAAGATAATTATTAGGTATTTTATCTTCCTCTTTTCTCTTGTGAAGTCAGAAAATACAGATTTATGACCTCAAACACATAAAATCTTTTATGTTAGACTTCACGATAAAATCTTTTGTGTTCATATTCTGACAGTATGAAACACTGGGGAAGTACAGGCACTGGGATCATGTTGCGTCTCATCTACCGTTTCCACCTGTGCACCTTGCCACTTTAAGTACTGCATTTAAGCTGCAATTTACCAATCTATAAACTAGAGATTATTTAACACTTCTGCTAGCTTCCCCCAAGTGGGCCTTTCCAACTGAATGTTGCAGAAACATCTCCAACTCAATGGAATCTACCTCATTACTTTTCTCCTAACCACTTGATTTTATTAGTTCAACAAACTCTGAAAGTGTTCTTGGAGCCCTCTGATTGGAGATGCAGGGAGAAGAAACTGCAGACGGGATGATTGATTTGAAGGGAGGTTGGGACTTGCTCTGGTCCGTGACCCAGCTTAACTTTACTGATTATCTTATATACTTTCAAACATTCAGTAAGAATTTAACACAGATACAAAGAAGTGAAATAACATTAGGAAGTTTACCATTAAGATTATAATTTAGTGTGAAGGCTGAGGAACACATATACAATTGATTTTGTTTAGAGTAAAAATATAAAGCAGACTGACCATCTGTTCTTGCCAGCCCAAATTGAAACTACAGATTATAATGTTAATGAAGGGAGAAGACAGAGAATAGAACCCAACACTGGAAGACAGGCATATTAGCCCCCAGCTACACCCTGGCTGATTCTCCAGAATTTCTAACAAGAGAGTCTTTCTGCATATTTCTGCATATCTATAGGCAGGTACAGAAGCTCGATCTTCAAAGAAATCTTTCTCAGAATCAGTCTCCTGGGGGGGAACTTTGAAGCAAACTGCCATGTCTGAGCAAGGGGTGCTTATCTCTTACAAAACTCCACTACTTGATCTACACATCTTGGGGTGACAATGGTTCTTCTGTCTTGACCATATGCACTTTCCAATTGGCCCACATGCTTCCAGAACAAATCATATCCTTTCCAAGACTTAGATCAGCTTTTCTCCTCTCATGGGTCCATTGCAGAAGCTATTGGAGTTGAGAGTTGTCATTGTTTTGAGACAATGCAATGTTTGATTCCCTTCTGGTATTTAGAGAATCCATTTACCTCTACACTGACAGCTCTTGATAAGCTTTCCCCATCTTGTCTTGCTAGGAAGTCCCAGGACTACCAGTTAGGCCCCCCACTTGATCAGAAGCTAGGAATAGCAGAAAGCAGGAACCTTGCCAGACTGAAGACATAACAGCAATGATCTCAACCATTTCCTCAAAGAAAGGTTATTTGTGGTTTTAGTGGAAGATCCCAGGCTTAGTACTTACCTGGGCAGTGGTCCCTTCTTTGCCAGGACAGTACAGTGACCAGCTATCTGTGTTTTCCCAGGACTGAGAGAGTTTTCAGGATATAGGATTCTCCATTCTAAAATTGGAGGCACTCATGACATATTAGGATGATGATTTAGGGGTATAGGCACAACTTTTGTTTCTGACAAGAGAACTGAAGCCTAATTCTTTGAACCTTCTTCCCTTACATGAGTTAGATATTTTAGTATCCTTTAATAATAATGATCTATGTCCTGCTTAAATGTACCAGAAAGTTTCTCAACTGATAACTGTGAACTGGGTCACCTTCTTTTTCATATACTGACATTTGCTCTTACTCAGCTGAGGTCCTGTCCACATGCCCCTTTCAGAAAAGTCCCTGCAGCACCCACACTTGTCCAGGTCAACTGTGAGCCCAGTGCTGCTGAAACCTGCCTCCTCCACTTGCTGACTCCCCTCCACGTCTCATAGCCTTCCCCAGGTGGGAAAGTGGAAAGGTATAGATGCAGTTTCTGGCCTCATCTCTGAGCATGGACTGCCCCTCCTTTGCATGAGTCTTGTTGATTGAAGCTCAGTAAGATTTTCTATTAAAGGATAGAATTTGTTGCAACCAGATGTTTTTGCTTAAGTTGATTCATGTTACTTTTTTTCTTGAATTTCACTAGTTATTCTTGCATTTCTATTAAACTTTGAAAAATTTCTGTCACAGCAGTTTCAGAAGTAGACATTTTTATTTTTACACCTGGACCCACACTCCTTGCAGCACAGTAAGCATTTATAGTTCTTAGCAAAGAATAAATAAATAAATAATTATATAAAACAATGTTCACCCAGACTTTGGGTTGTCAGCAGCAGCTTGTATCATGTGGGGTCCACTCTCCCACTTGGGACATACAATGGAAGGAAGGGGAAAATAAGAGAGATTAGAGTGTATTTGAAACCAGATTGAGACAGTTTCCTAAATAAGCAAAAACAAGAGGAAAAATCAGTCCTGGGAAGCAAGAGATTTTCAGTTACCATGCATGCTGCCAGCATTCAGAACTGTAAGTATAGTATATTTCTAAAGAAGATATACAATAGAAGTATTAAAAATGCTCAACATCACTAATCATGAGGGAAATGAAAATTATAATTGCAATGAGATATCCTCCTGCCTCAATTAACACGGAGTCATTATGAACAACAGTATGGAGGGTTCATATGTTAAAAGTAGAACTACCACATGGTCTGGCAATCCCACTTCCGCATATCATCCAAAGGAAAGGCAGTCAGCTCATTGAAGACACATGCAGCCCTGTGGTTATTGCAGCATAACGCCCAAAAGCTAAGATACGGATCAACCCAAATGTCCATCCACAGATAAGCAAATAACGATGGTGTGGCATATACACAACAGAATACTATTGTGCTTCAACAATGAAGGGAATCCTGTCATTTGGGGCAACACGGATGAGCCCAGAGGACGTGGTGTTAAGTGAGAGTCAGCACAGAAAGATAATTACCACGTGTTCTCACTGATATGTGGGGACTTCCAGATGTTGAGTTCATAGAACTAGTGAGTAGAATCGTGGTTATTCGAGGCTGGGAGGGGTACAGAGAAAGGGAGGATAGGGAGAGGTTGGTTAACAGATACAAAATCCCAGCTGGATAGATAGGAGGAATACAAAGTACAGTAGAGCAAGGCCCAGTGTGTTATAGCACTGTAGGATGAACACAGTTAACAATAATTCATTGCAGATTTTCCAAAAGCTAAATAAGAAGAGCATAGATGTTCTCAACACAGGAAATGATAAACGTTTGAGGTGAGGGATAATCATTATGCATTATACACATGTATCATTCTGGTTATAATATGTATGTACAATTATTATATGTCAACTAAATTATTTTTTAAAAATGAGTAAAGAGGTTAAGAAACATAAAACAGTGCCAGGCTGCTACGTAGTGCTGTATGAGTTTGACATAATTTTCTGGGATGTTTATTATTGTAATTAAAGAAAAGAGGTAAACAGGCCCTTTCCTCTGCTACTGGAGAAGTAATCCAAGTGCTTCTAGAGAGCCAGTCTACTTGTGTAGCACAGACCAAAGGATGAACAGAGAAAGTATTATAACTGATTGATAGATAGAACTAGACTTAAATGATACCTAGCTTTTTCTAGGGCTATGCTATTTTCTATTATTTGATGCTTACTTATTTAACAATTATTTTTGTTCAAGAGATGCTTAATAATCGTATCAATAAACACCAGCACACACACCTTTGGACTAGGAGAGATCTGCTTAAACGAACACCACAGAGCAACCAGAGTCAGGCTATTATAGACACTGTCACAAAGACAATGAAGAGGAGACAGATGCATTTCATGGAGAGAGTGGCATCATCAAAACTATGTTTTAGAAAATGTACTTTGAAATCAGGGAGGTAAGTGCTAGAAGCAAAAAAAAAAGAAGAAAGGAAGCTTCTGCTGTGTTCATGGTCAGAGGTGTGCCCGGTGTCCAGCGCTGGGAGGAGGCCAGAAAGGGTGGCATATGCTGCAGATGGAACTGACAGAGTGTGCCCAATTATTGGAAGATGGCTGGAACGATTGGTAGGAATTCATGTGTAGACATTCTAAATTATACGCACTCTTTCTCTTATTTTGGTCATGCCAGACCTGCGACTACCATCCTCCCAATGTATACGTACACAGGGGCAGTCCTCATTTCTGCTGTTAATGGAAACTCCACATTTGAGCTGTGCTCTTGATTTTCACATTGCACGCAGTGACTGGGGAGTTGTGGAACATGAAACGCAGATGCTTGATATGTAGGAGTTTCTGTTAATATTACACAATGTTGGGCCAAATAAGACCTACCTCTGTGTATGCATGTGTCTGTGTGTGTCTACACACTCATTCTTAAGCTTCACGTGCTACCAGGGTATAGGCATGAGATACAGGTTGTTCCAGCTGAGAGTTTTCTATCAGTCTTTGATTTGGAAGTAAGCTTGTGAGTATATAGACTCAGCAAAGGGCACTGACTCCTTTGACATGTTAGCATTCATATATAATGTAAAGTGGAGGGTCTCTAGGATTAGAGGTGGTGGGTGTCATTGCTCAGTTGTCTCAAATAGCAGAAGAACTTTCTACTGGGGCTTGAACAAAAATAGTACCCTTACAAACCATTTTGGTGGTTATGGTGGGCATTGTTTCTGGAAGCTCAGGTTAGATATATTCCTAAGGCTATTTCAGATATTCTGTAAACTACCAAATATCCTTTAGCAGGAGCCTATCACAGGTAGAGCGCCAGAAATGGTTTGCCTTAGGTTAAGGCAATAAAGATGTCCATTAATTACAGATAATTTAAAATCAATCATAAAATTACTTTACTATAATCATTTGTCAGTAATTCTAAATGATGTCAGTGATAAAATAATCCTCTTCCCTGGGACAGACCATTCCTACAGATTTCCCCGAACCCTGTTTTGTCAGCATCCCTTAATATATCCCTACCACATAAAATTTCTAGAGTATATTCTGTTACTTTCAGCTAAGAACTTCAACCAACCGAGGGCAAGGTGCATTAAGAAGTCTTAACTGTCAAGTCTGAATAGCAGGAAATGTGAGCATGGCATTAGCTAGTTGAAAGAAGCTGATTTGGAAGAATGGTGATGACTAGTTTTAGACAAGTTAAATTTGAGTTAATTGCGACCCATGCAGAGAAATACACATATGGAGATGAGGAGAAAGAACATTGTTGTACCATTGCCATGGGAATTCAGAATTAGATTAACCATTTTAGCAGGCTGCAATTGTTATGTGAGCACTTAATCTGTGGTAGACATTGTACTACTGATATATTTATACTTCTATATATTTATCTTAAACTATATATTTTAATTTAAATATGTATATTTTTACATGATATAGGTGTCTCTTTTCCTTTTTCTTTTCTTTTACTTCTTTCTTACTGCCTTCCCATTTAGGAAAACTGCAGGAAGAGAAAAAGATTAAGAATCCTTGCTCAGGGCTACTTAACGAGAACCGGCTAAAGCTAGATTTTAAACCATGCCTGGCCACAAGGCTTCTTCCTGTAGGGAGACAACTATGGACCAGATTTCTAAAGAAAAATTGAGCTTTGAAATGAAAATGGAAAATAAGGATGAGAAATAGTAATCTAGGCTGAAAATACTGGCTTAGGGAAATAAGAAACCCAAGAAGACAAGCTTGGAAGAGTGAGGGTCGTCTTGCTTTGAAGAGTTATGCATCAGTTCAGTGTTTCAATGCATCATCTCAGTGTCACTGATAAACTACCATATGCTGGTCCAGTGCCAATCTCTGGGGCTGTGAGAATGACAAGGCTATAATTCTGCTCTTGGAGAGATGGTTATCTCTAGGTGGACACAGACAGTCAGAGAGGACTCATTACAATTCTGTGGTGGGTGTTCTCAGAGTGAAACTTCCCAAGTGCTGTGAGAACCACAGAGGAGGGCCATGACCCTAATGGCCAGGAGGCCTTTCTCCCCTGACAAGGGAACATGAGAATCACAGAGGCACAGGGGTCACCACCAGTCATGGAAGGAGGAAGCAGCACAGGGTATAAGATGGAACAAAAAGCTGTTTCGTGAATACAAGGCATAGATGCCAGGTAAAATTGATACTTAAAACCAAGGAAGGGGAACTGAAATTTATGGAACACCTATTATGCACCTGTCAGAGATAATTTCCCAAGTCTGATTTAAGTAACCATAATAATAGTTAATACTTTCTGAGTATTTAATATTTACTATTTTCTATTTAGAGTTTTCCTATGCTTCATTAGCATTACATCAAGGTATTTTTAACCTAGGAATCTTCGTGAGGTATGGTCTGTAGTCAGTGAATTAAATTCTATGGAATAAATGGATACCTGTTGGCATGAAGACTGTTTCTCATGTGCTTACCATGTGCCAGGTACCATTCTAAGTGATTCACCTCAATTTTGTCCTTTAATATTCATAAAAGACCTATGAGATAGGCTTGCCATTATTTTTATTTTCCACATGAGAATAATGAGGAAAGTCATTCACTCTCATCATTCAGCTAAAAGGAGTCTGAGCCATCTTTCAGGGCCAAGAGTTTGCTTGGATGCTGTTCTCTTTCCTTCATCGCTCAGCAATGCCTTAAGTGACGTTTTCATTCTCCTAGAAGAACGGCCTGTACCTACCTCTATCCATCACTTCCACTCTGTGAGCTCACCAGTGGAGGGTCTCTGCTATTCCTACGGGTACCCATCACCAGGTCTGACACAAGATAAATGTTTCATACAATTTTGCATAAAGACTGTCATAAGAAAAAATCATCAAGACCAAGATTGTGAATCTTAAAATGTCTCCATAAGACTGGGAGCCCGACAAGAGTCCTTCTTGTGCTCCTTTGTAAAGCATGCCTGTGCTTTTTTGACTTAGAATGATGGACAGCCCAAGGAATACTTTACCATCCTCCATCCCTAACCAATCGTGATGTTACTCATAGAATCCTTCCCTCCTTTGCTTCTATATTTAGTCCTCTGCTTTGAGCTCTGTAGACTTGATGAGACTCACTTCTTGAGTGATCCCAATCTCTGAAATGAAAAATATTTATGAATCAACTCAGCTTTGATTTAACTCTTTGATTTCCTCTTTAACAATGTAAAATGAGCATTTTGCCTTTAATGCTCACCACAACCATTTGGAATTATTTTTATGCTTGAGGATATTGGAGCACGCACACATGCACAAACACACACAAAATTGTTATTAATTTATTTAAAGCCTCAAAGATAGAGGTGTGTGGCAAAGGAAACTAATTCCAATTAAAAGATTAATATTTGTCAAGAAATTAAAAAATTAATTACTTCAGAGTCACCAGGGCACTTGTTGAAATGGAGAGTGGTGGGTCCACACCAGATGTGCTAACTTGGTATCTTTGATTTTGAGTTCTAGAGATTTAAATTTTAAGCCAGTTCTTTCAGTGAATCTCATGGTTCCTAAATTGTCAAGTAATTATTTAATCAAGTCCCCTGAATGACTTCTAGGAACTCTGAGTTACCTCAATCAGCCATAGAATTTAATCTTTCTCCTTTTATTCTTTAGGTCAAATACTGTGCTTCTCAATTGCTAAAGACCAAAACTACCTGGATATCTTGTTAAACTATAGATCTGATGCAGGAGGTCTACACCAGGGACAAGATCCTACATTTCTAACAAGCTCCCAGGATCCTCTGTGACAGGCTTGGAAGTGTGCTGCTCAGATCCCTTTTCAAGAAATGACTCACTACCCATCTCTAAGGAATAAGTCAACTAGCAGCCTCCAGCATTACCTCCTTCATGGTCCACCTCAACTATATTCAGGATGGCATGGAACCCTCAATCAATGATGGAACATGGGATTAGACCAAGGGTATGTCCATTTCCTCTCAAAATGAAACTCCAGGTTACAGACTGTCTTTTCCCTGGACACTCATTGTGTTGATGGAGACTTCACCACAAACACACTAGGAAGGCTTCCCTGAGCTTCTCAGCCCTCTGCTCTCTGAACTTTATGTTAGTATATTCTCCAGAAGGCTCATCTACAGCCCCTACTTAGTGTAGCACAGCGTCTACATCTTAATTTCCAAATTCTGGAGCAGCCAAAAGGCAGCAATTCCACCCCTAAGGATTCTACTTCCATCTCATCCCTGATCTCAGGGCACAGATGTGATAAGCTTAGGACAAAGATGGGCAGGAGCCCTGATTCATCTCTCCTCTTGACTGTCTGGGTACATTTGAAGTCTACTCTGATTTAGGTTTATTTTCTGGTTACTAGAATCCCCCACCTTTTTCATGTCTTTTGTTGTGATTTCATATAAGCAAGCAAAGGATTTTACAAATAAAATCTTATGGTGAACTACAATAAACAGAATACATTCATCAAAAACAGCTTGGGCTAAAATATGGAGGGATGCAGAGCCCAGCCCCCTATCTATTCACAGTCAGGAACTCAGGCTCAGTAGGGTACCATTAGAAAAACAATTCTTCTCCCATGCTGTTTCTCAGTATAACAGACTGCAACAATTTTTCACAGCCTCCTAATAGATACCTTGCTTGAAACTGCTGTTTAAGTCAAAACCACCAGTTTCCTCTCAATGAATTGGAAGGTAATGCGGATTTAATTTTAAGTCCAATTATATCTTGAGAGATGAATGGTACAGGGCAAACCCTTACTTAAGGCCAAAAGGGAGTGATAAATCATTTACTTACATGATCAGATTGCTTCCAAGCTCCTTTGGGCCTCTCAGAAAACAGAAAAGAATAGTTAAAATCAGCCTCTTCAGTGGAAAAATAGAATGGAAGGGAAAGTCAAAGTAGATATTGCCTGTATCAGTCAGGATGTTTAAGTTATGCTGTTAACTAAGGTTTCTGTAGCTTATCCCAACTAAAGTTTTGTTCTTATTTATATCTCATGTCAACCCAGCTTCTTGAGGGATACTTCCCACTATAGTTATTCAAGTACCCGCTGTCAAAGACTCCAATTTGATACATACTTTGAGGTCACAACCATAAATGGAAGGAGACTTGGTGAAGATGATCTACAGGCTCAAGCTATAATTTACAGTCCTCTGCCAATCCCATTGTCAAGGCAGACTTTCAGAGACAGACAAAGTAATCTTATACCACACGTGCAGAAGACAACTGCAAATCGTGGGTCAAATAAAGGTCACCAATGGCTCCAGTGGCTACTCAAACTTCTTTTTTGCTTTGACCATGATATCTAAGTAAAGATGAGACTGAGAGCAGAGTTAATATGTATCAGCTGCCTATTATGAACCAAGTCTGGGTAGACATTGTGGGATTTAGAACTCAACAGTACTGTAGGATATCTATGGTTTCCTACTCTACATTTGCTGTGGCCCAGGGAAGTCCCAGGCTTTTCCTAGGACTGGACACCTTGTGAATGGAATCAGGATAATTACCAGAAGTGTCTGATCCCAAATCCCATGTCCTTAGTGTTATTTAGTGCTACCTACCACACATAGAGATGCTCCTACTACATGGAATATATTACAGTTTTTAAGGTCAGAAGTGCCATGAGGTTAAACCTAAAGTGAAAGAGAAAAAAATTATCCAGACAGAATAAATGAGAAAAATCATTTCCGAAAAACCAATTAATCTCAAGTAGCTTAAGTGAGTATCTCTGCTACAATTTTTAATCTGTAAAACTTTGAAGACTAGCAGACCACTGTGTACTATCAAAGCCTTTTAAGGATAAAATCTGATTTAGTCCTATGAAGTAAAAGCTAGTACTATATTCAACTCTTAGCTTCTGAAATCCACAGGGATGCTGCCTTTTAGCTACTGTGTTTAACGTTCTCACTCACTGTGATAATGATCTGTCACCCCACGTCTGATATTCCCTGAGAATGTGGCTAATCAGTGACACTGAAGTCCTGGGCAGGCTCTGAGGACCGAGAGCTGCAGGATCAAGATGGTGTTTAAGTCAGACGATGTGTGCACAAATAACTGAGGGTCTGTGGCAATAAAATTTTCAGTGACTTTTTTTTTAATCTTTCCCTCTGAATCTTGCTTTATTTTCCCTCCAAGAAATGAAAAACGAAAATTGCCATGCACCCCTATGTGATTTGGAAGTCCAGGTTGTAGGTGCCTTTTCCACATGATACACAGTTCTATATCAAATTACCAGGAGCTGGAGAGAATTGCACCTAAGCTAGAATCTAATGGACGTGGGGTGTGATTTATGTAGAGATGGAGTAATAGGCAGGGATTTCAAAATTTGATGGAGAGCTGAAGAAATTCAATAAAAAGTGGGTCTATAGAGGCACGTTTTACAGTGTGTGAATGTTTTCATAAACACCTCTGAAGAGACAATACTATACAGGTGAGCTTAATAAAAAAGGATTTTCCTTCTCATTTCTGCCAATCTGACCCTTTCGCAAATTCTCCAGTGAGGGAGAAATATGGGCTTGTTGGGACTGTTCCTCCTTAGTTGTCTAGTTTCCTTTTTCGACCTTTCTAATCTTGCTCCTCCGCCTTTCAGCTATTATTGAATTTTTGCAACAGGAAAGAATTTTGCTAGAAAGGATTTTCCTAGAAAGCTAGTTCACCTGAATTGCTGACAAATGCATGGGACTCAAACGCCTAACAAGTCACCTGCAGGTAAAGATGCAGCATCCTAATGAACCCAGGTACCGCTGGGGAGGCACAAAAAAGAGGTACAGAAAAGGTGCTTATGTTAGAAAAGGGATTAGCCTGGGGAAAGCGTTGCAGTACAGATTCTGGGGAAATGTGGGGCGTTAGAGCAGGAGGACCTGGTATTAGATTAAATACTGGCTTGAGCTTCTTACAACCACTGTAATGTCTAACAAGTTGTTTAATTCCTATGAGTTTGAATTTCTTCCTTTTTGCAAATTACTCTACCCACAGCCTTGGTGCCATAGTTCCCCATAAGCTCAAATTTCCTACTCTGCCTTCCAGAGCCATAATGAAAGCAAGAAGAATGGGGAAGATTTTACTCTGGGGCAAGAGTGGATGATTAACATGTAAGTGACCTGAATGTCTATGGATAAATTTAGACTATTTCATTTTCATCCTTGTGTCTTTTAGCCTAAGAAGTACAATCCAAGAAGGCTTCTGATAATCAGCCCTTGGCCTTACACCAGGGCTATACTAGAGCATGAGAGGGAGCCCCGAGGTGGGACAGAAGGATAATAAAAGCTTGGGATAGCCTATTTGGGAAGCTGTGCAGGTGGCAATGTCCCTTGACACCCCCAGGAAATGCACATCCAGACTTAACTGGAAAGATGATGAGTTTGAGTTTAGCCAGGTGGAGCAACCACCTTGCTTAATTTATGTCTGCTGGTGTGTCAGCTTTAGCCGGCTGATTTTCCATTGTTAAAGACAAACCCTACTCCAGCAAAACAGCCAATGTACCTTATTTATGAAAGCAGTTTCTCAGCTGGTGTGAGTCTGGTCCCTGCCTGGATATCAGTCCAGTGGCCTGGCTATCTATTATTCTATTTGTCAGGTGATCTTCTACCTGTCCTCCTGATTGGTACCTAGAAGATCATTTGTCTAATCTCTGAGTTTACTTCTGTTCCTTCACTCTAGAAATTAGTCCACTGCCTTTTGCTGTGAGCTAGTAGAAAATGCTTTGGACTCTAGGAAGGGCTTAGTCTATGTGATTAGGCCATCTGTGTCTCCTAATTTGGTGTCCATAAAAGTTAGTGTCTTACCCTGCCAAAGATACCAGGAGATAGGGGAGCTCTTCCATGATTATGCTTAAAAAGATGTTCCAGATCCTTGAGAAAGATATTGCTGGGTAGCAGATCTGGCAATGAACTAGGAGAAGTTTTACTTCTCAAATGAGACAGAGAGTAAACTTATAATAGAAAGTTTTCTAAAGTAAATGCTCTAAGAAAAGAAAGGTCAGATGCTTAGGGTCAAGAAGAGGTTGTCTAAAATTTAGTCAAGGTGAGTGGAACTATAAGGCTATCCTTATTTCCTTGTTTCCAACTGGGGCTGCCCATGCTGATGACCTGGGAGTGTATGTAGGTTGAAGTCCTGCATCTTCCCAGTTCTCTGACCCAGCACAGGGGGCTGGGATCCTACTAAATACAATTAAAAATTCAAATATACACGTTAAAACCAAATGGCTATCACAGGCCTACTTTTACCTTAGTGGAATATTTCTACTACTCATGACATTTCTTTGACAGTTCTTCTGTTCAGTTTCCAACCCAGTATCTTTCTAACTTCACTTAGTAGAGGCTTCTGATTCCCATCTGCAGGTATAGTCCCTAAATCCATCCCTCAGCGGGAACTACTAAGAAGGCAACAAAGAGGATATATGTCAATACATGTATATATGTGTATGCATATGTGTGTATGTAGACGTATATATACACATACATATATATGTGTGTGTGTGTTCATATACATCTCACATTTCAGTTGTGTATGTCTTCTTGGTCACATGGTATAGGGAGGAGGAAAGGCAGAGTGGAATTCCCATTTTCCTACTTGGAAGATTAATGGCAGCCAGCATCCTCCTGTGAGTTAAAGAAGGTACAAAGGGAAAGTTTCAGGTGGCAAACATAGAGGTTCAGTATTTAACGAAATTAATTTGAAGTTTATATAATAAATGGTTACTTTGTTTCTCTGTGCTGACAAATAATTTGCTGTTACGCCCAACTTTGTAATCTAAGTGTAGTCCGTAAAATCTGTGTAAGACTGTGCTCTTGGACCACGTCCTTAACCGACTTCCCTGACTTTGCTGTTCTTATGATGACATGACAGCCCATGTTCTATTATTTAATTATTTTTGCAGGTACAATCTACTGACCCATCTAGCTTAGTTTTTTTAAGAAAGGGTTTTCATCTTCCAAGAGATTGAAACCCTGGTCAATAAAGAACAATGTACTATGAATGGGGTGGACACAGAGAATTCTGAAAACATTAATTTTCCCTTAACAGTTTCCAGGTCCATTGCCAACAAACCAAAAGAGGTTAAAGTTTTCTTTATGAAGTTTTCATTTAGCTTTGTACAATCTGCTCCTGATGTTTCTGATTACTGAGGCTTATTATTATCCAGGAATATTGTTAATATCCCTTCTTATACTTGTCAAATTCACTGCAGGTTTTCCTTTATGATCAATTAGCACCTATATCAGCTGGAAAAAATATTATATTGTCCCATTTTATCAAATAATGTTGTCCATTATCTTTTGTAAAAGAAAAGTTGCTCAGAAAAATATTGAGCCTCTTTAGTGAATTGGCTTTTAATTCACTTTCTCAGCAATTACTTGTTTAAAACTTCAGCCTTAATGTAGGGCTACAATAGTGAATGTTGCCGCATTTCTACTCTCAGTGACTTTCTAATTAAGAGGCAGTCAAGGTTTTGCTACAATTTATTAACCCTCCTACTTTTGTATCAGGTTAAAAATGACAAAAATTTGCATTTATATGGTTCCTAATCTTGGGAACAGGGTAGGTGGTAGGTGTTATTTAAAGGAATAATTATCGGCAGCTAATAATGCTTGAATCCCACCTGCTGTGAATTGTGTTATTGTTCCCAATTCTTTACCCCTCCTATTGTTCTGGCTTTTTCTCTTACTAGAGTTGACCCCACCAATGCTGGGCTTGAATAAGATCTTGGTCACAATTTTTTAAATTGACATATTGCCCAAAGCTATTTATAGATTCAATACAGTTCTATCAAAATACCAACATCAGTTTTCATAGTATCAGAAAAATAATCCCAAACATTATGTAGAAATAAAAGAATCTGAATGAATGAAACAACACTTCCCCCCATATACAACAAACACAAAACAACAAAGAGTCATCACATTATCTAACTCCAGATTTTACTACAAGGCTATAATAACCCAAACAGCATAGTTCTAGTATGAAAGTAGAAAGATGCATAGATAAATGGCATAGCATAGAGAAATCAGAAATAAAGCCAACTGATCTTTGGAAAAAGTGACACAGGCATATACCGAGGAAAGGATATTCTTATCAGTAAACAGTAGTGGGAAAACTACATTGTCATAGGGGGAAAATTAAAATCAATCCCTATCTTTCACCTCATGTGAAAATTAACGCAGAGTGTATCAAAGACTTAAATGAAAGACCTGAAACTGTAAAAATACTAGAAGAAAACCCAGGAGAAACTCCTCTGGGAATTGTCTAGACAAAGAATCTATGACAGCTCGGTGCCTATAGCTCAACCGGCTAAGGCGCCAGCCACGTACACCTAAGGTGGCGGGTTCGAATCCCCAGCCCGGACCCGCCAAACAACAATGACGGCTGCAACCAAAAAATAGCCGGGCGTTGTGGCGGGCGCCTG
>CAUYTI010080463.1:0-36165 GCA_963575145.1 Galago senegalensis
GTCCCAGCTACTTGGGAGGTGGAGGCAAGAGACTCGCTTGAGCCCAGGAGTTGGAGGTTGCTGTGAGCTGTAATGCCATGGCACTCTACCCAGGGGGACAGCTTGAGGCTCTGTCTCAAAAAAAAAAAAAAAAAAAAACCATCAATGGAAGCCTCTTGGTTTAGATACTGACACTGGGGAAAACTCTACCTGTTTGTGGCCAGCGTAGGTGGTAGAGTTTCTCTGGGTCACTGTAGACCCTACAGGTGCACGTGTCAGTCTTAGTCCCTAACCTGGGAGCACCTTTGTGTTTGGAAAGCTTAAGTGCACCGTGTATCCCTGAGAGCTGAACTAAATAGAGTGGAAATCAAATATTCGAGGTGAGGCTGAGTCAGAAATTGGCAGTTGACAACTGATGACATGAACAGAGCAGTTGTGTATATCAGGAGTGGCTAGCTTCTGCTGCAATGACACATAACCCCCAAATCCCAACGACTTAACAAAAGTCTGTCTCTCACTCGTGCTACACGTGTAACGGAGCGTGTGTTCTGCTCATTAGGGAGCCCAGGCTGGTAGAAGCTGCTTCCCAACTCCTGCTTTCAGTGAGGCAGGGAAAGGGAGCAAGTGACTCATACTCAAGTTCTTAAAGCTTTAGCCAGAAGCAATCCCCACTGATGGTGCTCACATCTCGTTGACCAAAGCAAGTCACCTGTCCCACTTAACTTCAAAGACGGCAGGGAAGTACCATCCCACTGTGTGCTCAAAGGAGGAGAAATGAGTTATCTGTGACCAGACCTAGTGAGTAGCAGGGACAGGAAGTGCCAGTGAAACTCCCTGAATGCCTTCCTTGTAAGCCCGTGTGACTTTTATTATGGTGTCTGAAAGAACAGTAGATTTTGCTCAGGGAAATATTAATGGTGCCCCGTAGGCCCTATAGAGTTTTGCTGGGTCACTGTAGGCTATACAGTGCATGTATACACAGGGCTCTGTGCCACTTTAACCAAGTTCTTCCCCTTACTTAAAGCTCTGAGGGACCAGAGGTGAATGTCAGTGGCCAGGAGCCCGGCCATGCCTCTGATTCTTCCACCTGTCCATCAGGTTGCCCTCACACAGACGCCATGGGGCAGGGTCAGTCAGTTAGAAACACAGACAGTATTATCACCTGAGGGAGGGAAGCTTAGGACTTCATGCTGGAGGGGCCTGGAATTAGGATGTTCTAATTCCCCAGCCATCCTCCTGCACACACAGTCTGTAATCATAATGAACCTTCAGAATGGACAGGGCAGAAATTAGAGTGATGGGAGTAGTTTGCATTTCACAGGTGGGATATCTGGAATACATCCCACAAATTCCATTCTCAGAGTTCTCTCATACATGCCTGGGAATAATGGCAAGACTAGGCCGTGATGGCTTTGGGGACAAGCGTGTTATTGAAGACCTCGTTGGGAAAACAAAATGATGAGTTTTTTTGTTTTGTACATGTTGAGTCTGAAAGAATGGTGACAAGGGGAACAAGATTCTGAAATTTATATTTATTGAGCACTTACTCTATACAGGGCCCTGTTCTAAGTGCTTACTTCTGTCATCCTCACAGTGACGCTATGAACTGGGTAGTATTATAACCCTAATTCTATTGAAAAAGCAAAGGCACAGAATAGTTAAATAACTTGACCCAAGTCACCCAGTTCCTAAGTGATAGAGCCGGATTCACACTCAGTGCGATGATAGGAATTGCCACTCTTCCACATATGTGGAAGCCAGGGGAAAGATTTCAAGAAGGAGAGGTGGTCAGCACTGCTGAACGCTGCCAGAGGTCAAGGAGGATGATTGAGAAAGTGAAATTAGAACAGGATGGTGGGAGCCCTGGCAGAAGGAAGTGAAAGAAAGTCCAGTGAGGATAGGCATCTCTTTAAAAAAAAATTGCCCCGCGTAAGGCATACTGAAAACGTTTTTCTAGTTTAAGGACAAAGAGAAAGGTTTGCTTAGAATGGTAGAGAAATGAGGATGTCTGTGGATGGAGAAAATGAGGCTTGGGAAGAGGGTGTATAGCTCTGATAGAATGCTGTCTGTAGCCCTGTTCTGTCCGCCAAGAAAAGGAAATGCAAAACCTGCGTTCAGGAAAAAGGTACTTTTTCCTCTTGGAAAATGCGTATTATTGCTTCTCTGCAAGCTTCTATAGAAAGCTTCTTCACCATGTAATAAAAATTAATTTATTCAGGAGAAATGAAAATAATCATATAGCCAAATGACTTGTTTGGGAATGTTCACAGCGTATTTTTTCCTCTTAGCTCAAAACTGGAAACAACCCACAAAGAAAGACTGAATAAACACATTGTGGCATATTTATACAATGGCATATCACTCCGCAAGGAAAAAGGAACATATTATTGACCTGTGTAAAACCCTGAATGAGTCTCAAAAACATTATGCTGAGCAAAATAAGCAAAATACTGTCTAATTCCATTTCTGTGATGTTCTAGAACAGGGAGAAACAGGCTATGGTGATAGAAATCAGAAGTCAGAACCATGTTCGTCTAGGCAGGTAGGAGGGAGTATTTGCTAGAAGGGGGCATGATGGAACCTTCTGGAGTGATGATAATGTTCTATATCATGATGGTGTGGTTATTATGTGGGTGTATACAGTTATCAAAATCTACTGAACTTAGGATCTGTGCACTTTATTGTATATACATTACCAATGGTTCTCAACCTTCCTAATGCTACAGCCCTTTAATACAGTTCCTATGGGTTGCGACCCACAGATTGAGAACCACTGCATTGCACTGTGATAAACCCATTATTCCATTTTCACTTCTCTCTCTCTCAGCATCTCTATCTCTCCAATTCCTGAAGGTGAAATTTAGAGTCAACGTTAAGTGTCACCACTGTAGAACTATTGTAAAGCTCACTAAATTCTCTCTCTCTCTTTCTCTCTTATTTTAAATATGCATTTCTACTGCCTATGGAGTAACAAGAGAATTTTAGGGAGACCTGACTTATAGTTTTCCTTTTAGTTTCTTCTGCTAGAAGAAAAAGCTGCAAATCACACATCAGAGAAGGGGCTCATCATCAAAGTATGTAAGGAACTCAGCCACTCAATAAAAACAACAACAAAAACCCTATTAAAATCCTCAGGCAAAGGACTCGAACAGATATTTCTCAAAAGAAGATATACAGAAGGCCAACAGATATATTATAAAATATTTAACATCTCTCATCATCAGGAAAATGGAAATTAAAACCACAGTAAGATATAATCTTGCACCTGTTAGAATGGCTTTTGTCAAAAAGATGAAAGAAAATAACTGTGCCCAGGATGTAGAGAAAGGGAACCTCTGTATATTCTTGATGGGAATACAAGTTAATAGAGCCATTTTGGAAAACAGTTTGGAGGTTTCTCAAAAAACCAGAAGTGGCCAGGCACAGTGACTCACACCTGTAATCTTGGCACTTTGGGAGGCTTAGGTGGGAGGATTGCTTGAGGCAAGGAGTTTGAAACCAGCCTGAGCAACATAGTGAGACCACATTTCTACAAAAAAAATAGAAAAACTATCTGGATGTGGTAGCATGTACCTGTAGTTCCAGCTACTCAGGAGGCTTAGACAGGAGGGTCACATGAGCCCAGTAGTTTGAGGTTGTAGTGAACTATGATGATGCCACTGCACTCTAGTTTTGGCAATAGAGTGAGACTTTATCTCAAAAAGACAAAACAAAAACAAAATCCTGAAAAATGAATTATCATATCGTCTGGCAATCCCACTTCTGGGTGTATATCCAAAGGAACTGAAATCAGTATGTCGAGGAGATGCCTGCAGTCCATGTTCATGCCAGCATTATTCACAATAGCCCAAACAGGGAAACCACTTAAGTGCCTGTAAAGAGATGAATGGATTAAAAACGTGTCGTATATACACAACAGAGTATGATTCAGTCTTAAGAACAGTTAGAACATTTGTGACAACATGGATGAACCTAGAGGACATCACTAAGTGAAATTAGCAAGCACAAAAAGTAAAATACTGCCTGACCCCACGTCAATGTGGAATGTAAAAACTTTGAACTCATAGAAATAGAAAGCGGGCTGGTGGTTACCCAAGACTGAGGTGAGTGGAAAGGTGAAATGTTGATCAAAGGGCTCAAAATTTCAGGTAGACAAGGTGCTGGTGATCTGCTGTGCAGCCAGGTGACTGTAGTTAATAATAATGTGGTGTGTATTTCAAAATGGCTAAAAGAGAAGATTCCAAACGTTCTCACCACAAAGAAGTAGGTTTGAGGTGATGGATACGTTAATTAGCCTGATTTGCTCGTTCCAGAATGTGTACATGTATTAAAATAGCTCATGATACTGCATAAGTATATATAATTATTATTTATGAATGAAAATAAAGTATTAAGAGTGCATGGTTTCATTTTAGACCCCTTTAGAAACAGGGCTTTGCTGGGTCTAGGAATTCTCTGGTAATTCTTTCTAGAATCTGAGGAAGCAAGCCGGACATCTGTATTAGTTAGTGTTCTTTTCTTGTAAGCAACAGACAGCAGTTTTGGCGAAGTCGGCCACCAAGGGATTCTGCTGGAGGAATATCCAGTAGCTCAGAGAACCAGCAGGGAGTGGGGAATCAGGCTTGGTGAAGGACAGGACCCGGAAGGCTCTGGGAGTCAGAGTGGGCAGCAGTCTCAGCAGGGTGCTACAGGACCTGGAGGGAAAGTGCCAGCAGTTTCTCAGCTAAGAGTTGGAGTCCTGGAAACAAGACTTGGACTGGCTTGGCTTATACCATATGCCTCCCACCCATTAGCCAGAGGACCTGGGACACCTGAGTGACAGTCTCACCAAAACCACACCCAGAGGGGTAGAAGTCATTCCAAAACAGGAAGTCCACATGCTGTGCCAAAGGAAGGGTGAGTGGGTACTGGGTGGCCCCCAACGGTGGCCAGACAAATCAGTGCCTGCCCAGCCCATCATCAGGCTTGGAGGGCTTCTTCACACCTTTGGGAAGTTATTGGAATTGGAATATAATATGCGAGTATCATTCTTTTGTTGTTGTTGTTGTGTTTGCATTTCTGAAGATTGTATATCACGGCCTCCTTATCTGTGTATGACATGTGACTAGGGGATCCCCTTTGCTCACACACGTTTGCTTGTATAATTCAGGTTGTCCAGTGTACATTTACACGGGGACGTGGGCCGCCGCATCACGTGTAAGGGGAGTGACCTCAGGGAGAAGCAAAGGATTCTGTGTCCTCCCTCTGATTTCTGTAGTCCTCGGTTCTGGTTTCTGTAGGAGAGTCTCTGTGAAATGCCTCTGGAACGTGTCTGCCTGTGGCACCCACACTGTGTTTCTCTCTTTAGCTGCAGAGGAGGGAGATTGTAGGATGCGGCAAATGGTTATCACCTACTTCTGTGAGTCCTTTCACTGGGCAGTGTAGAATATGAAACAGGAAAGATTGAGGGATGAAAATGGCTCCTGACTCTGAAAAGTGTCAACAGTTTCTTTCCTGGAGCTTGTACCGTACAGTGTCATTCTGAGTAATTAGTGAAAAAAGCCTCGGGGTCTATTTCATCATCTGAGGGGCAGATTAGTCTAACTATGAATAATTTTAAGGATTTGAAACCAAGCATAGAACTTAAACCCATTGCTAAATACTAAATAATGAGACATAATGCAATTGTTTTTCTTTTCCAAGAACTTAGCTTTCTACAAAGACTGCTCGGCTCAGTCTTATGGTGGCTGGTCAGGATGGATGGCTCAGGATCTCCTAGTCTGTGATATTCCCGTTCTATAGAAGCAGGAACTGAGACTCCCAAGGGTGGGACGGTCTGCTCCAGATCACAGGATAAAAAGAAGAGGCAGAGTCAATAAGAAGTTACATAAGCGCAGCTTGTCGTGCTCAGAGCAGTGATGGCCTTAGGGGCTGCAGAAGAATTTCTCCCTCCATGCCACCAAGCCATGACTGATTCATTTCCTTTAAAAACAAACAAATGTGTTTTTACATCAAGGCTACTCAGACTTCTCCAGGAAATCCTAGGACTCTGTCTTAATCTCTTGAAGCCTAGTTCTCTCACCCTTTGAGCAGAGGTCACCCTGTGGTAAATTGGTAGGGCCGTGTCCTGAAGGAGTGTTCTGGACGTTTTGTTGTACCATACTGAACGTGGAGAGATTAATATCATGCTAACATCAAGAGGTTTCAAGAGTTAGAGGATTTAGAGCTAGAACGTGGTCAGTGAGTATGTAATTTTTATTTTACTTCTAAATTCAGCCTGTCCTTTACCTATATATTATAGACATTCTCCCCTGGTGACATTGCCCTTTCTCCCAAAGCTGTTAAACAGTAACCATACCTGCCAGTTTCCATTTCTTAGAAATTTCAATGAGAACATTCCATGGATCAGTGGGTCTTGTTTACAAAGGATTAAAGGAAAAATCTCTTGTATATCTGCAGTTGGAGGTGGGAAGAATAGAATGTGCATCCTTCTTTTCTTTTGCTGGGGTAAACTCTGCTTCAACACATTCTTATAATGCCATTATGACTTACCCTGAAATGGTTATGTATTACCTGGCCACCCTCTGAGCCATGTTGAACTAAACATCTAAGTTGTTGCTTCAGATATTTGAAAGCAGCCATCTTGTCACCCTGCATTTTCTTCTCACCAGTCTGCCAGTAGTTTTGGAGGCAGAATCTCACTCTGTTACCCTGGGAGTGCTGTGGCATCAGCATAGCTCACAGCAGCCTCAAACCCTTGGGTCAAAGGGTTTGACCCAAGGTCAAAAGGTCAATTCCTTTTGCCTCAGCCTCCCGAGTTGCTGGGGCTACAGGTACCCCCCATAATTCTGGCTAATATTTCTATTTTTTAAAAAAAATTTTTCTTCTTCTGGTAGAAGGGGGAGGTCCAAACTAGTTCCAAAATCCTGAGCTCAAGCAGTCACCTGCCTTGGCCACCCTGAGTACTAGGATTATAGGCATGAGCCACTGCACTGGGCCCCTGCTGAATATTTTTATTAAATATTTCCTTCAGCTGATTTCTATGCTTTGGGTTATGTTGTTTGTTTATCACACTGGCTGTTTCTTTAGGGTATTGTACATGAGTCAGAACAAGCAGGGCTCGTTGCTTCTGTCGGCTATTACATGCTGGATTTAGGAGCAAGAAGTGTCACTGGGATCTATTAGTGATGCCTTGCTCTGGCACGGGAGGGGGAAATGGAAGCATGTGTTGCTTCAGATACACGTTGCTGCCTCTTTGCTATCTCCACAGTTTCTCAGTCTTTAAAATGTTGGTTACATTGACCAGGCCAATTAACCCTGCTAGTTGCTTGAAAATTTGGGATAAGTTTCTATTCTTTATTAAACAGGGATGCCTTGAAGGTTCACAGAATTGCATTAGTGCCTACTACAAATACACTGTATATAGCTTCTAATTTTTAAAATACAGTAAGGAGGGGGGGTGATGCAAATAAATATGATAAACACATGTTATTGTACATTGTCTAAATATGTTCACATTTAAAATGTAAATACAAATCAAATGATATGTAGCTGATTGGAATTTTCCAAGCGATGGCTTGAGGATGGTTAATGTAGTCAAGGGCAGGCCTGGTCTCCCAGAGTCCTTTAAAGTAAGGATTCTTTAATGG
The DNA here is from genome assembly GCA_963575145.1 of Galago senegalensis. Taxonomy (NCBI): domain Eukaryota; kingdom Metazoa; phylum Chordata; class Mammalia; order Primates; family Galagidae; genus Galago; species Galago senegalensis. The sequence continues at coordinate 7,608 of CAUYTI010080463.1, forward strand.
GGCCAGTGTGGCTGGAGGCGGAGCAACTAAATCAAGGGTAGTTTTTAAACTAGACCATTTCTGTATTAAATAGTTAGCATTCTGTTTTTGGATCGCATTTCCTATTTGCATCTGTGGGTGTGTAGTTGTTTTTTAATTGGTTTCATATTAGCATTGAGTACATTGGATACTTGCATTTCCATTTTTGTGACACTTTACTAAAATCAATGTGTTTCAACTTAGGAGGCAACACCATTCAGACATTTGAAAGCAGCCATCTTGTCACCCTGCATCTTCTTTTCACCAGCTGCTGAGTTGTTTTTTTTTTTTTTTCCTGAGACAGAGGGTCTCACTCTATCACCCTGGGAGGACTGCTGTGGCATCATCATAGCTCACAGCAACCTCAAACTCTTGGGCTCAAGCAATCCTCTTGCCTCAGTCTCCTAAGTAGCTGGGACTACAGGTGTGGTTAGTTTTTCTGTTGTTGTTTTTTTTAATTTTATATTTTAGTAGAAAGGGGTCTCACTCTTGCTCAGACTGATTTTGAACTCCTGAGCTCAAGCAATCACCTGCCTTGGCCATCCATAATCCAGGTTAATACAAAAGATGTAAAGTCTCCATTTTTTATGGCTGAGTAATATTCCATGGTGTACATATACCGCAGTTTATTAATCCATTCCTACTCTGAGGTATCCCCTAACACCAGTGAGAAGAGCCCACATTACAAAATCTGCAGATACTGGTGTGGATGTGGAGAGAAGGGAAATCTTGTACACTGTTGGGGGGACTACAAACTAATACAACCTCTATGGGAAGAAGTATGCAGCCTCCTCAAAGACCTTTTATTTGATTCTGCAATACCATTACTAGGTATCAACCCCAAAGAAAAAAAATCATTTTATCACAAAGACATTTGTACTAGAATGTTTATTGCAGCTCAATTCACAATCGCTAAGATGTGGAAACAACCATTTCTGTTTAATGCGGGAGATTCTTCTGGCTTTTTGCTTCGCTCTTTCTTTCCTTCTCTGCCACTGTCACTGCTCCTCTGGGATCACTTTTGCCCCCTGATGGTTTCCATTAATCTTTGGTCAGCCCATCAGTGTAGACAAACCTATTGGCCCTTTCTGGGCTGGGACTAATGTCGCACATACATGGTCTTCTGTAGGCAAAGGGAGAAGCGATTATCACCACTCCATAGTATCAGATTCCTCCTGGGAAGTGGCACCCTTGGGTGGGTGGAGCTTATATTTTTATCTGTATTTTTTCTTTTGAGTTGTACACACACACACACACACACACACACTACTATCACTGCGCCCTGTGAGGAAGCACCTGTGAAACTTTGTTGACAGATGTCTGTGCAGTTATATTTAAGAAGTTGAGAAGTAAAATGGGTTATGGGTTCTAGTTTTAAGCTAAAGACAGCTAAGAAGCAGAGAGAGATTTTTAAAATGTAAATGATTCATACCTCACTGTTACCTCTGGATGTGGTCAAGAGAGTTTGGCTCGAGTTTGCTACTTAGTAATTATTGATAATAAGAAAAGTTTAGGAAGACAAAGCTCTGCCTTGTGCTCAGTTGATCCTTTTCTTTGGAATCTTGCTGCAGATGGTATTTCTTTGTCATTGCAAGAAGGACAGAGAGTAGACTCTGAGAGGGACACAGAGTTTCAGTTGGGAGAGGCTGAAATGCGGCAGGTGAGGGGCGAAGAGCTGATTGCGGAGGGAAGAAAGGCCAGGCAGCCAAGCCTTGTCACGAGTTCAGTGAGGACAGAAGTCAGCAACAGAATAGGGACAAGAAACTGGCAGGCAACCTCAGATTTCACATGTTATTGGATTAACTTATTTTTGCTTTAAAATTTTAGCGAGTGAACCATAATTTAGCAGGCTGAGCAGAGTTTTGTCCAGGGGATTGATTTGAAATTTGGATTCATCCTAGGAAATAGCTTTCATCTAAACTTATGCTGCAGGAAATTATGTTGATTTTAAATGGAGCAGCCCATTAAAAATAGCACAGATTTAAACAGGACAGTGGAGCTTTTCAGTGTGGGGAAAACTTTTAGTTAACTATTAGGAGATGTTTCTGCGGTGATCATGAGGCCTGCCTGTCGTTAGAGAAGGAAGAGGATGGATGGGAGGGCTCTTACATTCCAGTCAATTCATGTAACCTCTTGAAGCCAAAAATTAGAAAGGGGAAGTGTATCAGATGTGTGCGGCTCAGATTCCATTTGTACTTAAGGTTACGTAACAGCTCATCATGTAATAGCTCTGGCCCTTGTCCAGCGAACATGTAGATATTGGCGGCTTTGCGTGCTTAATAGACCCCCATCAATCAGTTGTGACGCCTTGTCCTACACCCAGTTGCATGCTTGTTTAAGCAGGATTTGGAGGTTGTATAAAGAGCATTAGCAACCTGCTCTCCCACCCTTGGTGATAAATGGCACCTTTTACAAATCCCTTGGCACATTCTTAGGATGTGAAGAAGTAAAACTTGCTCACTGACATTTATGGAAGTTATCAGACTCCTGTGTGTGTTCAAGTGGCATCTCCAAGTAGGGAGTGTGGAGGGCCCACGGATCTGCACCCAGCCTGGCTCCGAGGGCCTCCAGGGCCTGTCGCCTTTCTGAGTCAGCCAGTGTGGTGAGTGTCCTTCCTCATGGAACCTGGCAAGGGCTGCACGGGGGCTGCCAAGCGAAACTGTGACTCAGGACTGGACAAGCGAATTCAAGTTCACACAGAAAGGAAAGGTGCACTTTTTCCCCTTTAAAAAAATAAAATAAAAAAAGAATTGCTACAACATGTTGGCATTGATTCATGCCACCACCTTTTGCTCTTCTGCGTAAGAGGTGGCCTTAAGGTAACAGGAAGAGCAATGGGCAAAGAACACAACCCTAGGACACAAGTTCCGGGCTCCCTAGACCTCAGTTTTTTTTAACTAGAAAATTAAGAAATTACTTGAAGTGACTTTGTCCTGTCATGTGGTTCCCCTGAGGTGCTATGCATACAGCATGGGAATAAATGCTGTAAGCTCTGCTGCTGGTGGCTGATTGCATCCTGCGATGCCTGGCATCCTCGGGGCAGGGCTTCCAAGGGTGAGGGGGGTTGGGCATCCGTGGGTGTAGGGGAGGGGCATTCCAGGCAGAGTGCACAGGCAGGGGTGCTTGGGCGGCAAATACAGAAGTTAGGAAACATCAGCAAGTGTCCTTTGGCTGGAGGAAACGGTTTTTACGGTTAGCAGCATAGGATGAGGTTGGCCTGGAAGTTTGGGGCTGGATTATAGAGAGCCTCAAATAGGAGGCTAAGGAAATTGGACTGCATTTTATAGGCAGTGAGGAGCGATTGGGGTTTTTAAGCAGGAGAGTAACATGATCAGAGTTTCAGGAAAATTAATCTGGCAGTGAAATGCGCAATACCTCTTTGGAACAACAGGGGTATAAATAAATAAATAATTTGCAAGTTTGGCAGTGGTGTTTCCAAATGTGTTCTGAAATACATAAACTATATATTTGGAAATGATAATCTCTTCCCCCGCCCCCCACAGCAGCCAAGTTCCTTTTCCATTCTTTCTCTCTTTACTTCGTTCTCTTTTCTTTCTTCTCCGTATTCCCTCCCTCCCTTTTTCCTGTATTTCTTTCTATTTCTTTCATTGTTTTCCTTTGTTTCTTCTGTTTTTTCTTTTCTTTTTTGCTCGCTCACACCCTCTTTGCCCCTCTCCTGTTTGTCTTTCATGGTTAGTGGTGTTTTTTTGGTGGGTGGTGGTGGTGGTGGTTCCAAACACAGCCAGAGGGTGAGCGTTCCAGGCCAGTGTTCTGTGAAGGCTGGGGCTTTGTCAGCTGTTACAGGGCTCCATGACTGAAGGCAGTGAAATCATCCAAGTTTGATTTTTACCAGCCCTCCTCATACCAAGTACAGATATTTTGAATGAATAAGCGAATCCTTGTAATTCATGTGGCCACTGTTTCTGGACTCATCCCCAAATGGCTCAGTCAACTTCTGTAACTCTTAGGTTACAAGAATAATGGAATTTCTGTGGATTCTATGACTATTCCCTCATGTTCCTGCCCAGGTAAACTTAGTAAATGTGCCCAGACCCTCGTGGGTTTAACTTCTGGGTTTGCAGCTCTTTGTATATTCTCCTGTGAGTCTGGGGCACAGAGTTTGGCTGAGATAGGAATTTGAAAAGTGTGCTTTGTGAGATACGTAGATGGAAAAGGGCTTTGTCTTTGTTGTTCTGTGCATTTATGCATTTGCAACAATGCTTGTTAGTTAACTGACAAATGATTTCTTGTCTGTGAAAAATGGCAATCAAGTGAGACATGAGCATTCAGTGTGGCTAACTTTTGTGTAGTGTAAAGCTATGAACAGGAAACTCGTATGACTCTCCATGGAAATGTGATTCAAGAGAAAGCTGGGAGCCTCTATAAACACTCTTAAATTTGTGAATCTGGGAATTTGAGAAGGTTCTGTCCGGATGTATGCCTCAGGAATGTCAAGAGTGTGCTGTAAATCCAAATTTACAAAACAGATAAATTACTGAAGGACTGTTCAGATTGCAAAGCAATTATTTTATTAAATATTTACTACACCCATACCCTAGCAAAGTCCTGTAGTAAATATAGTTGGTATTTGATTTACAGAAATTCAGTATATGCACCTGTTTCTGGATTCATGTTTTATGTAAAGTCGAATCTCCTTTCCATAGCATTAGGAAAATTTAAGATAGTCTTTTCTCCATTTGAGAAATGAGTTTGCATATATGAAAAGTACTTGTTCAGTAACTATAGATTTGTTTGGATTTTTCTGCCATGAAGAATTTTGTGTTATGGATGGCTAATTTTCTTTTTTCTTTTTTTTTGGCCAGGGCTGGGTTTGAACCCACCACCTCTGGCATATGGGGCCAGCACTCTACTCCTTGAGTCACAGGGCTGCCGGATGGCTAATTTTTTTTTTTTTTGAGACAGAGCCTCAAGCTGTCGCCCTGGGTAGAGTGCCGTGGCATGACAGCTCACAGCAACCTCCAACTCCTGGGCTCAAGCGAGTCTCTTGCCTCCACCTCCCAAGTAGCTGGGACCACAGGCGTCCGGCACAACGCCCGGCTATTTTTTGGTTGCAGCCGTCATTGTTGTTTGGCAGGTCTGGGCTGGGGATTCGAACCTGCCACTTTAGGTGTACGTGGCTGGCGCCTTAGCTGGTTGAGCTATAGACGCAGAGCCCGGATGGCTAATTTTCAAAGCGGTTTGATAACAAAGGTTCCCACTTGTTCTGCTCAGTCATCACTGTATTTCTGTCCTTTGCCTTAGGCCTGGGCGAGAATAGCCATTAAAATCCTAACTCTGATGTGTAGTGGCTCTGGGACCATATGCCTCAGACTCCCTGTCAGTAAAATGAGGATAATAGTAGTTATCTCCCTCAAGGATTTTGGAGGAGATTAAATGAAAATAATTCCTACAGCTAGCACTTAGAATGTGGCTCGATAAATGTCAGCTATTCTATTTTTACTGTTACTACTGTTTCTCTAGTCCCAAAGATAAGGTCAGTGAACTCAAGCTGGAAGGTATTTTCTTTCCTAAGGAATGTTTTTAATTCAACTTTTCACGTTTCGATTGTGTTCTGTAGATACACTGTCACACATTTCCCAAACTGAGGGAATGTTTGAGTCTCACTTAAACTACTGGTGTCCAGCACTATCGGGAGACCCCGCCTTATCTGGTGTTTGGATTAAATGTGTTTTTTAAAGGTTCACTAATTTATAACCAGCTATACTATAGCCTGGTGTATTTGTAAGAAAGAAGAAAAAGGGAAAGGGGTGAAGTAAAAGGGGGAAGAACAAAAGAAGAGAGGGAGGCGTGTTACCTTTGCGTGAACCTTGGGTCGGTCCTGGTGCTGACACAGACCTGTTGGTAGAAAGCTGCTGGTGCCTGGGTTCTGACACATCATCTCTAAGCTCTGCTCTTGGACTTTGAAGGTACACAGGCGTGAAGTTCTCTAGCCCCTAGAGCAGTTTCACTTACATTATTTCTTTGACCTCCCTAGCAATCCCGTGAGGTAGGCAGGTCAGGTATTTTTAACTCTGTTGTAAACAGTCACTTGGTCAACCTCGTATGGCCAGTGAGATTAAGATCTTGAACTCACACTCACTATGTCCAGCAGTCCTATTACCCAAATATGATTTCCTACCACTCGTCGTTTCTTATATATTACTGTTCTCTTCTTGACTGGTCTGTAAAATTCTTAATGTCAGGGGAGATGGCTTTTATTTCTGAATCTCTTAGTATCACTTAACTCCATACCCAGCTTGTTGAAGATTTATTGTCTAATAAAATAGTAACGCTTTATTGGATGTTTACTCTGTGGCAGGTGTTACGCTGAGATTCCTTAAGGAAGTATCTCCCCTGACCCTCAGAACACTTTTATAAAGTGACATTATCAGTTTCAGCTTCAATTTAGGTCCAGAGAGGTACAGCAACTTGCTAAGATCAGATCAAGTAGCTAGTAAGCAGCTCTAAGTTATCACAGAGATTGGTGATGATCTTGAGAGGTTTTTTTTTTGTGTGTGTGTGTGTGCGCGTGTGCTCTATTTATGGAAATGTAGACTTCTAGGTAGCTTAAAAGTTGGAGGCAGCATTGACAGTGGGTTCCATTGCAGGGTTGGGAGTAGGGGCACCATCTGCTCTGTTGAGAGCACAGTGCCCAGCGGTGGCAAATGGAGAACCTGGATGAAAAAGACCTTGCCCTGTGTCCTGTTTAGATCCTTTATCTTAGAAAAGAGCAGCCCGTGGATCTCTTGCCAGGATTTCACAGGTAAGTTGCATTGAATTATGTCAGTACCGTAACATTCTACTTAAACTAGAGGTACAGTGCTTCTGATGCCTTTTCTCTTAAGTGCTCTGAACTTCAAACTCAGATGAGCAAGAACCCTGGAAATGTGGCCCCAAGTAATACAAAAGAAAGGCAAGAAATGTCTATACATTTTTCTAAATGCACATAGGGTTTTCACTGCACACAGCAGTACTTCTATCCTTGTTTGTCTTAAGAAAAAAGTGCTTTTATATTACCACTGAGAAAAAAAGTGAGATACTGTTGTTTGGAAATGTTTAGAATTCATCTGCTAATATAATAGAATAATATCAAATAATCTTGAAACCTTTATAATAATAGGTTTTAGGTCCCTGCAGCTGCTCTCTTGGGTGTTGTATTTTGGGAAGATAAACACGTACAGATAAGGGGTGGAGTATTGTATGTGGGGAGATGCCCAGAATGCTGCCAAAGATATGGCTCATACTACATTTTCAAGCATAGGAATTCCATACAGGAATTTCAACAAATATTTCTTCCTGCTCACAGGCCAAGTTATTTTTAAAATATGGTGGACTGGAAGAGTTTCTGATTTTAGAGACAATAACAAATAAAAAACAAAACTATTGCTCTTTATTTTGACCACTAATGCTACCATGTAAATAATTACCATGTTATCACATGTAAACAGACTGTCTCAAAGCTCGCTTGGATCTGAGCTCATCATATAACTCACAAACTTTTTCATTCCATAGAACTCTCAAACTTCTTCCTTCCATATAACTCTCAAGCTTTTTCATTCCATACAACTCTCAAACATTTTCATTCCGAGCATCAAATCTGCCTTGCAGTGGTAAGTTTCAGCTATGAAAAAAAATATCTAAATAAGTTAACTTGTAGATAAAAAAATAATTCATCATAGCCAGGTCTTTACTCTTTATTTTTGAGAACATTTATTCCTTTATTAACAAAAAAACAATAATTGAACAGTAAGTTTAAGAAAACCAGTTCCCATCTCCCTCATAGCTAGCGTTCAAGTAGGAAACAAAGTGAGTTTGGGGGGGCACTTTTTATTGCAGTGTTTCTAAAAAGCAGAGTAATATTCAATCACTGTCTGCATTGACCTCTAATGAGTGTGTTAGAAGCTGTGTCTGTTGTGGGTGCTGTCACCTGCTTCCACCCAGGCGGCCATTCTCAGTGTTAGCCATCAGCTCTTATATTTTCAGAGATATAAGCAGCATTCTTAACTAGGAATGGAATGGAATAATCGTGCCTTATTAGAAATTACTTCCTCAGGTATTTTACAGCAATGCATTATGCCTATTAACATGCCTCTGCAACTAGTTATTATAAATGGAACATGCAGAGAGCATTGCAAGACCTCTCAGTGCTCTCATCGTTAGTGGGAAACCTCCGACTGGCTGTGAAGTCCCTTAACTTGAACTTGAACTTGTCGAGTCGTCTAAATGTGTTGTTTGGTGGTCTGATTGATTTTTAGTGCAGCTGTTGCTTTTTGATCCAAACCAGAATAATGCATGTCTACACAGCAGGGCTTCACCAAGTGTTCTCTTTATTGAACTTCACCTCCCAAGGTTGTTTGTGAAACTGAAGAAAGCTTTAGGCAACTTTGTTCTTCACCAATTGTGTTTTCTGATGAGTTGTTCTAAACTCCAACTTTTCTCTGTGATTAAAACAAATATTCTAATGATTTTTCTTAAAAAGTTTGCATGTTGGGCGGTACCTGTGGCTCAAAGGAGTAGGGCGCCGGCCCCATAGGCCGGAGGTGGTGGCTTCAAACCCAGTCCTGGCCAAAAACTGCAAAAAAAAAAAAAAAAAAAAAAGTTTGCTTGGTTTCCTTATTAATATCATTGCAAGAATTTTTTTTTTCATGTGTCTAAGACTCAGATTTTCACTCTGTCACCCTGGGTAGAGTGCCATGGCATCCTATCTCACAGCAACCTCAAACTCTGGGGCTCAAGAGATCAAGTTTGCCTCAGCCTCCCAAGTAACTAGAACTATATGTGCCTGCCACAATACCCAGCTAGTTTTTCTATTTTTAGTAGAGATGGCGTCTCACTCTTGCTCAGGGTGATCTAGAACTTTTGAGCTCAGGGGATCCACTGGCTTCAGCTTCACAGAATTCTAGTGTTATAAGGCCCTAGCCATCACACCCAGCTTCCACCAAAACTTTTTTAAAAGTAAAGATTAGACCCATTTATATCTTCACAATGGTGAAATCTTTATTTGACATGTACCTTCTGTGGATCTTAGATTGGCTGTGACCAGTTTACTATGAGTTGGGCTTGGGGTCATGCTATTATTATTGTTATTGTTATCTGTTGTCACTATACTGGTGAGGGAATTTCACAGCAAGTTTTCCTGATCTTGGATTACTTTGAATTTTGTCTATTACCTTTCGCAATTTTGATCATTTATATTTCAAATTTCCAGTCTATAACTATCAACATTCCTATGGGAAGGCGTATTCCTCCTTCAGAAGCATAATGTTTGAATTAAAGCTGTGGTCACCAATAAATTAATACTAAAAATTGTGACTGCCTGGAAAATATATCATAGGAAATGAAAGAGAAGTATAGCAGTAGCCTTTTGGGTCATTGTATATGACAGTGTCAGATGCTTATATTTATAGGAGGAAACAGAAGAAAGTTTATCATTTTATAGAATACTGTATTAATATTTAATATTTACAGAATTGTATGAATGTCCAAGAAAAACTGAAAATAATCTGCTTAATAGCCCACAGTGTTTTTATATAAACCCTATGGATCTAGATTTTCCCCCATTGCTCTATCTGTAATAAGCATTATGGGATAATATTAATGTCCTCACATTCTTCTTTGATATGCATGTGGATATTTTTAAATTTGGATGTTTTATATCCAAAGCAGTTCCAGACACTACCAGAAAAAAATATCAAGCTTCGGGTAGTGAAGAGAATTAGGAATATACGTTCCTGGGAAAACACCCTTAGCTAGAGGACCTAAAATCCAATGGAGACTTTAAAAATAGCCTTTCGTGAGACAAACATGACTTGTTGAAAATCATCTTGCACAGTTTTGGAACCAGGATGAACCCTCTGCCACCCAGGAGTCAAGGACCACTGTGTGGTTGAATGCCCAGAGGATGAACTTGCATATTTCAAATGCTTCGTTTTTAGCTTTGGTGATTTGAGCTGCTGGAGCTGGGTGCAGCTCTTCTTGGATTGATAAACTGTGCTCGGAGATGTTGGATTCAAGAAGGAATTTTTTTACCCTGCTATGTTGAAAAATGATTTCTATAGCCAAGGTCTAACATACTCCCTAAAATCAACTTGGAAGAAAGTTTTGAGAAGACCATGTGACTCCTTTTTCACACGTGGGTAACTTTGTACAATACCTGCGGCATGCCTGGTCATGGCAAGCCAGGCCCTGCAAAGGGCACTGGGTGATCCTGCGCATTACTGATGCCCTCGTTTGTGCCTCAGGAAACATGGAACGTGTTTTAGAAAAAAAAAAATGAGTTGTGTAGCCCCACACAACTGTTTTCTTGGTATTTCTAAATTCAGTTCTGCAGATGATAAATTCCTTTTTAGGAATCAGTCCATAGTAAACACTTAAGGTGAAAAGAGATAAAGACAAATCAGATACTTTCTTATCCTGTCCTTTTGAAAGAGCAATGAGGAAGTATCAGCTTGGAATTCATACTTATTTGATTTGACAAATGTGAATAACCACTCTTTCAGAGGCTCTGTGAAGTGACAACATGGGGACAGCAACTGAATCCCCCTTAGAGATTATCTAATCAACTCCCCCATTGTACAGATGGGAAAACTATAGTCCAGGGTATCTAACGGCCTGGTAGGACCCACAGGGCAAAAGGGACAAATGGAGAGCCAGAATAAATACCTTGACATCTCTCACCATCCCATTTCCTGCTGGCCACATCCAGCTGGAAGCTGAAGAGCAAGGGCTCCACAGAGCAGGACAATTAAAGGCAGGGGATAGCTTTGGGAGGCCGAGAATAAGCAGCACTGTGATTATGTCCAGAATGACCAGATTGTTCATGAATGACGGTGGATTTGTTCCTTAAGAAAATTTCCATATCTAGTAGTTACAACAGCATCCACATGCATTTTAAATAATGCCTGTATGCATGTGATCTATTGTTTAAATAACAACTCTGCTGACAACACTTGGTGGAGTTCATGGATTTGGGCTTCACTTACAGCAATGCTACAACCTTCCCGGTATCCATGGTCTTCTGTATGTGTGATTTCTGCACAGTGAAATGAAGAGAACACTTTCAGTCGGCAAATCCCCACCAGCCAGAGGTCTCCATCTATTAGCATTACTTTTTAAAAGAGAAAATCAACTCTTATCTTTTAGGAAAATAGGTTAGTATCGCCAGCATTGTGAGTGAGAATTTTAATTACAAGCCAGACACTGTATGAGAAATCTCTCTTGTGCCGTCCCAGATGCTCTTGGCTGCAACTAAGTCAGAGATCTTGACTCAGTCACTACTGCATGAGTCCTGTTGTGGACAGAATTCACAAGCTCCTGCCCTCTTGTCTGTCACTCTTGGGCTTCCCTGCTGGTTCTGAGGGACAAGACACCAAGGACCCTTTGGACACTTGTCCATATGCAACTCAGGAGGGTAGAAAGGTGGCACCCTTGGGCTAAACGTCTCACTGCTGAGGCGTGGGAGTTAGTGAAATTCTTTTCTCGTCTTCTTTGCTGTCTGGATGGACTTTCCTGAAGTAACTTTCATACTGCTCTAGGAATACATCTCTTCAGGATCCTAAGGTGGTTCTCACTGGACACCAAGCAGAGGTCAGCTTAGGGATATACCCAGTCCATTTCCTCTCTCTCCTTCTCTGCCTCACTGTCCATTTCCCTCCCTACTGAATAGAGTCATTGCTGTGCTTCAGGGAATCTAGGCTAAGATAGATAGATAGCATGGCCATTGTTTGTTTGTTTTTGAGACAGAGTGTTACTCTGTCACCCTGGCTAGAGTGCAGTGGAGTCAGCCTAGCTTGCAGCAGCCTCAAACTCCTGGGCTCAAGGATCCTTCTCCCTCAAGCCTCTTGAGTAGCCGAGACTCCAGGTACCTGGAGTCCTCTGGGTACCTAGCTAATTTTTCTAGTTTTTGTAGAGACGGGGTCCCGCTCTTGCTCCGTCTGGTTTTTTGAACTGCTGAGCCCAAGTGTCCTTCTGCCTCAGCCTACCAGAATGCCAGGATTGTAGCCAGGAACCACCATGCTGGGCCTAGGGATCTCTTTTGGGATCCAATTTTCATGCTTCTGCTAAATGAGTATGGGGGATATTAAGTAGGCTAATCAGTAATCTAATTATTATAAGTGCCTAGATTCCTGTTTGACTGAGAAGCAGATAAACAATGATCTGTTTTAAGAATGCATATCATAGTGTGTAGAGCCCTGAACCGTCTTCCTATCCTTACCTGATGCCTTAAAACCCTTGTTTGGGGCTGATTCCTGTCCTCTATCATAGGAGATGTCTCTAGCATTCCCCTGACAAGGGAGGAGTGTCTAAGATTCATTTTGCTGATTTTCCAGCTGGATGAGCCTCCCATGCTGCAGAATCCAGAGTGAGGTGATGTTGCCAGAGTGTGGGGTAGGAGAGCGTGGGGAGGTGGGGATCCCGTGTCCACATGCACCCATATGCATCAGACCTTGAAGAATGTTTAGCAGGCCTTTCTTTACCCAGCAGTAGATGGACTAGGGAGGGGGGGTCCTGGGAGCTCTTCTTGGGATCCAACTGCCTCCCTCCCATACCCTGTCTTGGTAGTAATACTGGTGACCACGGGGGACAGTGCTTAAGCCTATAACCTTAGTCCTGGTGCTGGCACACTGTGTCCTCTGTTCTTGGCTGAGAAGCTTCCAAGCCGGCTCTCCTAGAGATTCTGTGAGCTGCCTAATGTCCTTTAAATATATTTTCCCTTAATCTAGCTATGGGGAGTTCTGTTTACAAGCTGTCATTATGTGTCATTTAGATTCTCCCCCCTCATTTGTCCTATGATCATCTCTTCTGGAGATATCAATGAATGCATTGCTTTTAAAAACTAGTCTTGTTGACAGTGACATCCAATGCTTGGAAAAGTTCTTCGAGGCTAACTGTGTAATAATTGGATTTATTTCAGGTTTTGATTAAAGAAAGGCAGAGATACACCATTCACTAGTACTTAATTTAAAAAAAAATACTTACATCATGAAATTGTCTATTTTGGCCATAGCATACAGATTAGTTACAGTTTGCTTATAACCCATAAAATACTTTACTGCATAGAAAGCTGCTGGTTACCAGTAAGTAACTTTGTCATCACGTGCTAAAGGTGGCAAGTAGGTTTGTCTCTACTGCCAACTCCAATCAATTTATTTTTAACATGTGTAATCACGCTATAATTGATCTTTCTTGAAAATCTGGTTTCCTTTCTTTTTCCTTTTTAAAGTTAACTTTTATTTAGGAACACATGCATATAATTTAAAAATCAAATAGTCTTAAAAGGCTTATAATAGAAAACAGTGTTCCTTCAAATTCCACCCTGCTCCCCAGAGGCAACTATCTTAAACTTCTTGAAGTGTTCTTCTGGCATTTCTGGACAATATAAATTATCCACTTTGGATATTCCTTCCTGACTTCTTGTAAGGTAACTATGGATTGAGCACTCTTACATCAACCACTCCCCGAGACTCACTTCCCCTCCCTTAGCATCTTCACGTAGTTATAACTGAAAATCTATCTATCTATCTATCCACAGTCTCACTCTGTCACCTCGGCTAGAGTGCCATGGCATCAGCCTACCTCACAGCAACCTCAAGCTCCTGGGTTCAGGTAATCCTCCTGCCTTAGCTAGGACTACAGGTGCTGCCACAACACCTGGCTATTTTTTTTTTATTATTATTATTTTTACTAGAGACTGGCTCTCACTTGTGCTCAGGCTGGTCTTGAACTCCTGAGCTCAAGGGATCCTCCTGCCTGGGCCTCTCCCGGTGCTAGGATTCCAGGTGGGAGCATCCAGCCATAACTGAGCTTTTAAAGAGATTGTTTACATGTTCACTACAGTTCTTTCATATGTCGTCACATTTCTTTCTCAATAATTTAATGTATTTGTATTACTCGCTGCTTTCCCGAGAAACAGGACCAATAGTGTGCATATCCATAGAGATTTATTATGAGGAATCAATTCATGTGATTATGGAGGCTGAGAAGTCTCAAGATTTGCAGTGGGCAAGCTGGAGACCCAGGAGAAATGAGGCTGATGTTCCAGTCTAAAAGCCACAGTCTCAAGACTCAGGAAGAACAGATGTTTCAGTTTGAGTCTAAAGGTGGGATGAAACCAACATCCCAACTCCAGTAGTGAAGTGGGGGAGGGGGGGTTGTATCTTATCAAAGGAGCATCCGCCTTTTATTTTATTCAGGCCTCCAACCAGTGGGGTGATGCCCACCCACATTGAGGAGGGTCGTCTGCTTTGTTCAGCCTGCCAATTCAAATGTGGGTCTCATCCAGAAACACTCTTAAAGATGCACACCCAGAATAATGCTGACCCAATAGCCGGGCACCCTATGACCCAGTCAAATGGATGCATAAAATTAACAGCTGCAATATCTTCCTGACATCTATCAATTTTTCCAAGTGCTCAAACATGATAAACTGTCATTCAGACCCTGCTTTTCCTTGAACATTTTTCTACCCTTCGTTTTCCACCTTCCTGTTCCCATCTGGACTGCTATGTTTGAGGCTAGGGGAAAAGCTAGCACCTCTGTGTGATGGCCCCTGTCTGCCACATCCTGGATCTTTCTTGGTCCTGGAAGTGCATCCTCCAGTAGCTTCCTAAATGAGGATGTGAGGAAGAATTTTATTTCCAGCTTTTACATATCTAAAAGATGTGTTTGTTGCACCCCTGGTATGACTTGTAATTAAACTAGTTTTAGAAATCAGTGTAGGAAATCCTGGGTCTCGTAGAATTCTGAAGGCGTTTCACCGTTGCCTTCCAGCCTTCTTTCTGCTGTGAGCAAACCGATGCCGTTCTGATCCTCCTTGTTTTGTGTGTGATGTGAATTTTGCCTCTGGATGCTTTTAGGGTTTTCTTTGAATCTCCAGCATTCCCGTACTTCACAGTGAGATCCCTTGGGAAGGACTTGCATGCATCTATTCCATCCTGTGTACACTGTTGGATTGATCGCTTCAAGCTAGAAACTCAAGCTTGTGGCATTTCTTTTAAAATTTCTTTCATAATTCCCTTCTTTGTACTTTCTCTGTTCTTTATTTCTGGAACTCCTTGTTGAAAAGCATCTCATATTTTCTTGTCTTTCCTGTTTTCTGTTGTTTTGATTTTTGGTTCTCTTTTCTGGGGAATTTGCTTGACTATCTTCTAGATTCTATTGAAGTCTTTTTCTGATCATGTAATCTCCAGGCATGCTTGTTTCTGATTATTTCTTTAACATAGCATTCTGCTCTTGATTCAGGCATGCACTACCTTAACATACTTACCATACTTACTTTCTAAGGATATGATAGGATTTTTGAAGGTTTTTTTGTTTTGTTTTGAGACTGAGTCTTCCTCTGTGACCCTCAGTAGAGTGCTGCGGTGTCATCATAGCTCACAGCAACCTCAAACTCTTGGGCTCCAAGGATCCTCTTGCCTCAGCCTTCCAAGTAGCTGGGACTAGAGGCACCCCACCATCATGCCTGGCTAGCTTTTCTGTTTTTAGTAGAGATGGAGTCTCGGTCTTGCTAAGCTCAGATGATCCACCTACCTTGGGCTCCCAGAGTGCTAGGATTAAGGTGTGAAGCACCACACCCAGCCAGATTTTTGAAGTTCTTTTTATCTCCTCTCCTCTCCCTCCAGCACCCCCAAGTGTTTGTTTTATCTCTGCCTTTCAAGTCAGGAGCATTCTCCAAATGTTGTCAACCCTTAGTGAGTATTAACAGTTCTGAGTGCAGATGCTGCTGGTGCCCATCACCCTCTTAGCTTTGCATGGGGTGGTTGGCTGGGCAACTTCCTTGAGGAGAACAGATTTTGAGCTACTCTTTGTGTTGGATCCCCCACACAAATGTTAGTATGCAGGTGTCTTTCCTCTGAGGCTGCTGACTTTCTCCAGAGAAGAATCCTTTGGTCTCCTGTCTGGGGAGGTGGCCGCGTGGCTGGAGCTCTGGGTGCCCCTATGTTCTGCCTGGTGCCTGCTTCTTGAGCCTTCATCTCCTTCTCAATTTCTCCAGAGAATAAACCTCTCACATGCTTGGCGAGGTTGTGAGAATACCCAGTGGTGTGGCAGGGTAGGCCCGGTGGCTGGGTTTCCCATCACAAACCTGATCCTCCTCCCTTGTGGTTCCCGTGCTTTCAAGGGCTGTGCTGCTGGGGTTTCAGCCAGGCCAAATGGCTCTTTGGTCTGAACAGCATCCTTCATGGTGGGTACAAAGTCTGCATCTTACACTCTGTTACAACTCTTTCATCCATTTTCCTCCCAAGTTTGCTGAAATACTTCATTTGCAGATATCTCCTTTGGTTTTTCTTTCCAGCTTTTCTTTCTGGGTTAAAATATTTTTGAATTCCCTAATGGACAATGTCATAGGGTTTTGAGAGGGTGAGGCCGTATAGACAGATTGCCACTCCTGTGTGTTTAACTGGAAGTGGAAAATCTAGGCTTTCTCCCCAGGCCTGGGAGTGGTGCAGGAACGCAGCCCTTGCAGTGGCTGCCGGGGGGCTGTCGAGGGGGTACAGAGGCCACCGTGGATCCCGGGGCAGGGGCTCCTGCAGCACACGTGCCGTGCATTGGCGATTCGTGTTTAGATGTTTCTTCTCGGACCTTTTGCTTTTCTTCACATTTTTCCTGCCTTAGTCCTTTCACCTTCTAACTCCTTCTGTTCTCGTTTATCCTCTGCTCCTGCTTAAAATTACATTTTCAACAAGTCTTTAACACCTCTCTGAATGAAAGGCTCTCCCTTCAGCCTTCTTTCTCCCAGCCGGCGCCTGTTCTGCTGTCGGAGCCGTGAGCTTCTGTTTCTTCTATCTTCTTGACAGTCCCAGGCGACCTTTCACAGAGAAAGCCTTTTCGTCACTGTCCAGCTCAGTTACCAGGAGGAACTGAATGACACAAACAGGTTTCCTCAGAGAAGTCAGATTTCTGTCGGATCTCCTAAAGCAAGCAAAACACAGCCTAGGCGAGCAGAGCTGGGCAGGTCGGTCCCTCTCTGCCAGGTCCACGCTGTTATCTGATGGCGCAGGCTGAGAGCTCAGGATCCATTTAGGTGGGTTCCACTCGGGAGATAGCAGTGTTTACATTTCCCCTTTTAAGAGAGCGTGTTGGCCTCCGTGTTCCCCATCCTGACATGGGCTGCATGTCTCTCTGTAAGAGGCGAAGCTGCCATGACCATCTCAGTAACTCACGCTTTTGCCCCGCGCTGTCTGTATTCACTTCGGGGCACTGTGATTAGTCTGTATGTAAACGCCTGGCCCAGAACGTATGGCCTGAGTTTATCCAAGGCCCAAACAATTACCAAACATTCCTCTTAGATAGAAGACAGATTTCTTTCCCTTGGCAAAGATTTTCTACCGAGATATGTTACAGAATGTTTTACATTCCCTGGGTCTTATAATAACACCGCGCCCAATCCAGTATTTGATGCATCGGTGGCCACTCGGAAGATGGTTATTTTTTAAATATATATTGTTCTCAGTCTGGGGCTCTCCTAGCTGGGGAAAAAAATACAGTCTCGTTTCCACCTTTCCAAAGTTTTATGACACCTGGGAACTTGAATTAAGCTGGGACTGGGGCCAGGATCAGAGTGGGTTAGTGGCGCCTGTGTAAGGGAATGTGAGTGCCCAATAGTCTGGAAAGGATGTACTAGTTGTGACTTTAAGATAAACAGATGGGGCTGGACAGCTGTGGTTTCAGATTAGGCAGGAAGGAAATCATCTCTTACCTGGATTTCTCAGAGTCTTCCTTATTGGCCCCTCAGTGATCCGGGAAGGGTGATGTCGTTAGCCCTGTTTACAGATGGATGAACAAGATGAGACTCTGGGATGTGAAGTGACTGTCCCACGAACACCATGAACTCTCAGGCCTCCTGACTCCAAGCCTGGAGGTCCTTTCCCTGCCCTCCAGCTGTTTCCGGAGCCGCCTTCCTGATCACTGAAGCAAAACAAGCCAGTTTCCTGCTGTCTAAGGGGAAAGGGGTTCAGTGGGGACTGACTCACTGAGGTTGATGGTCCCCTTTGCTTCATTTCATAGGTCATCCCCCAGCACCTCGTTTCCTTTTCAGAGGCATCTGGCTCTGTATAAACTTTCTTTGTGACTCTGGGTGAATCATTTTCCTCTCCGGGTTTCAGTTTCCTCGTTGTAAGATAATATGTTGGAATTCAGTGCTTCCTCAATCTGAAGGTACATCAGAATCACCCCAGGAGCTTTTTTTTTTTTCTATTGAAGCATATTATACATATCATAAAATTCACTGTTTTCAAGTGCACAAGTCAGTAAATTTTAGCACATTTACCAAATTGTGCAGCTATCATCATAAATCAGTTTTAGAACATCTTCATCATGCCAGTAACACACCTCATGGCCTGTTGATCCCCGTTCCCACTCCCTGCTATAGACAACAAGTAACCTGTTGTCTTTCTGTCTCTACAGATTTAACTCTTCTGGACATTTCACATAAAGAGAATCATGCTCTGTGTGTTCTCTTGCATATGATTTCTTTTACTTAATATAATGTCCTGAGATTCATTGATGCTGTAGTCTGGATCAGCAGTTTGTTTTCCTTTATTGCTCCGTTGTACAGATACACCACACTTTGGTCTATCCATTCATCAGCTGATGGACATCCAGTCCAGTTCATGGCCTTAGCAGACGGGGAATAATGCTGCTAAGAACATTCATGGACAAGTTTCATGAGGATCTAGGCTTTCATTTCTCTTAGGCATATTCTTAGAAGTGGAATTGCTAGGTCATATGGTAACTTCCGTGTTTAACTTTTTAACAGCCAAACTGTAGCCCGAAGTGGCCGTGCTAGTCTCTGTTCCCACTAACATAAAATTCTCATTCCTGGGCCCTAACCCCAGAGGTCAGGATTGGGCTGAGGAATCTGCCTTTCACAATCTCCCAGGGTGATTCAGATCTGGGTACATCTGGTTAGTGGATTTGTGTTTGGACTCACTAAGACCAAGTCACCCCTGAAGCTGCTCTCAGGCCACTTACGTCTACTGGTTTTTGCCTAAAGGGCAAGAGGCATATTTCCAAGTCTTTTGTCTTTGGATTAGAGACCTGGTTTCACAGAGCAGGGCTGAGGGAGTTGGCCAAGCAGCATGCAGAGATCTATGCAGCACCGGTGAGGCATTAGCCTCCACACAGCCTGAGGCGTTGTGTCCCTGGCTTCATCAACATGAACTCTTATCACAGGCTTTTATATGTTATCATGTTGTAAAAGTGCCAGAAATTCAAGGGTCCAGTTTTCTGTCCATCTGAAAACATCCCCTGCCCTTAGGCTGTAATTTTGGCTGTGGTTAATTTTGGTAGCTTATTGAGAAGCTTCATCCCAGTCCTGCCATTTATTAGCTGTGACCAGATTCTTAACAGCTCTGGACCTCCATTTCCTCACCTGCAGAATGAGATTAGTAATACCAACATCATTTCCTCACCTGCAGAATGAGATTAGTAATACGGACATCACGGAGTGTTTTGAGAGGATTAAATGAGATAACGTGAAATGCAGCTGGAATGGGCCTCTGTGGTCTTTTCTTCCTGAATGCTACTTCTTTCCCCTTGCCTACTTCCATTATCATATCTCTTTTTTGCCCATTCGTGTATTTTCCATCATTCTTAACGAGGTGAATCTCACTTAACATGAAAGTAATCAGTGTCCTCCACATCCTTGTTATTTCCCCTTTCCTTTTCTATTTTTAAGGCTGTAGCCGTCCTAGGGGGTGTGGAGTGATCTATCATTGTGGTTTTCATTTGTGCTGCTCAGATGACTCATGAGATTGAGCTTCCTTTCATGTGCGTGCTAGCCAGTTGTATATTTTATTTGTCCAAATCTTTTGCCTTTTTTTTTTTTTTTAAGAGATGGGGGCTTGCTATTTTGCTCAGGCTGGATTTGAACTCCTGGGCTTGATCTAGTAGTTGGGACTACAGGTGTGTGTAACCACACCTGGCTCCTTTGCTCATTTTTAAATTGGGTTATTTGTCTTTTGGGGTGAGTTGGAAGAGTTCTTTATATGTTCTGGGTACTAAACCCTTATCAGATAGATGATTTATAAACATCTTCTCCTTCCCTTCTGTCATTTCTCTGTTCATGTTCTTTCTTGCACAAAACTTTACATTTTGAGGACGTTCAGCTTGTCTATTTTTTTGTTTTATTTGTTGCACGTTCTTTTGGTGTCATATTGAAGTATTCATTGCCAAGTCTAAGGACATAAAGATTTACTCCTGTATTTTTTTCTTCTTTTTTAATTTTTTATTGAGATGGAACCTCACTTTGTTGCCTTGGTAGAGTGCTATGACATCACAGCTCACAGCAACCTCAAACTTTCGGGCTTAAGCGATTCTCTTGCCTCAGCCTCCCAAGCAGCTGGGGCTACAGGTGCCTGCCACAATGCCCAGCTATTTTTAGAGACGAAGTCTAATTCTGGCTCAGGCTGGTTTCCAACCCATGAGCTCAGGCAATCCACCCACCTTGGCTAAGATCCCTGGGTTTTCTTCTAAGAGTTTTATAGTTTTAACAGTTAAATTTAGGTCTTTGATCCATTTTGATGTAACTTTCGTGTAAATGTTGTGAGGTAAGAGTCCAGCTTAATTGTTTGCATGGATCTATTCTGTTGTCCCAGCGCCTACTATTTTTGCCTAGTTCTGGGGTCTCAGTTCTATTCCATTGATCTTTATGTCTGCTCTCATGATAATACCACACTGTCTTCATTACTCAGTTTCTGTAGCAAGTTTCAAATCAGGAAGTGTGAGTCTTCTGACTTTATTCTTCTATTTTAAGACTCTTTCCCACTATTACTCAGCCATCCCACTGTACCCACTAAACAGCACATCAGTAAGTTTGCTGCTAGACAGAAGTGTCAGCTGTGCATACTGTAAAATCAACTGACTTGCTTTCTTTTCTCACTAGATAAGCCTTTATTTCTTCACTTCTAGGCCCACATAGATACTCCTTCCTTCAGTATGAATGACCCCACCTCTCTCAAATATGGAGTTTGATGGCTAATTTCTTTTTTAAGCCCCTGAGCCAATGCTGACTTTTTATAAGTCATTCCATATGAAATGTCTAATTTCAAATTGAAAGATTAGTTGATTATATTTCAAACAAAAAAAAACAGTCCAATTAATCAAGCTAAGCGCCTGAACTGTCAACACAATTTTGCCATCTTAATGGTAGCTTGTTCGTGCCAGTAGTAAAGAAGCCTGGAGAGCATGTGGCCTTGAAATTGTGAAAGGCATTTTCCATGGCTTGTTGAGAATTGAATACTTTTCCTTGTGAGAAGTGGTCCACAGCCTGCAAGAAGTGGTAGCAATTGGTGCAAGATCTGGTGAGCTTCCAAGTCCAGCTTCTATATTTTGAGCAGCGTTGTTGGTGGGGAATGTGGCTGAGCGTTGTCTTGCAAAAGGATTGGCCTATCTCTGTTGACCAGTCTCAGCTGCTTAATCACAAGCATCCTCATCATCTCATCCAACTGGTTGCAGTAGACCTCTGCTGTAATGGACTGGCTGGCCGGGTTCCCTGAAGCTGTAGTGGATAATGTCAGCGTTGGACCACCAAACACCGTTAGGGTTTTTTGATGAATATTCGCTGTGTTTTGGCACTTCGTCTCTGTTCATCCATTGTGCCGAATGCTCGCAGTTGTCAAAAAGAATTCATTTTTTTTTATCACATACGTGTGGTGACAGCAAAGAGAGGCAAGCCTTGAGATGATGTCTCTTCTGACACTCCTTTAATTCATGCCCTTCTTTACCTTGCTGATTTGTTTCAGATGGTCCAATATTGTTGGCATGGTAACATCAAGCCTGGCTGCTAATCCACACCTAGGTTGAGACGGATTTGCTTCCTCTGCAGCTTTCAGCTCATCATTATCCATCTTTGTCTCAGGTTGCCCATGTGGCTCATTTTCAAGAATAAAATCACCAGAACGGAACTCCTCAAATCGTCAGTGCACTGTGTGTTCATTAACCACATCCTTCCCAAACATTTTGTTGATATTTTGAGCTGTCAGTGCTACATAGGTTCACAATATAACTTATTTTTGAAAATAACGCAAATCTTTGACTTATCCATGCTTTTACAAAAATTGCTCTAAAAAAAATTGTATATGTAAGGAGGCACTCACAATCAGGATGGTCCAAGTTCAAGGTCAGCCCCTGAGAACGAGCGCCTCCGTAAATTGTACATCCTAGTCTTTCTCCTCTTTTGCTGTACTCTGAGCCCTGCAGAATACTATGCAGGCTATAGCCCTGTGTCTATAAATAGTAATTATTTAAATAAATATGTGTAATTGTGTAAATCGATGCAAGCTTTTTCAGAGGGTATGTATGTATGTATGAATATACATATGTATATCTATATGTTAGTTATAGAATATATAGTTATGTAATATTTATTAGTTATATATATGCACATTAATTAAAGGAAAAATGAAAAATATAAAAAAATTAAAAAATTGAAAGATAATCACAAACCAAAGAATATCCATTTGAAAGAATGAAGATGTACTTCATAATTTAAAAAAACTCCAAGAAGCGTCGAAGTAAAATGTTAGAAAGATCAACTATCAGACTTAGTACGTGAGGAAATTCTCTCTGGCTGGAGAAGCAGAGCCTTTGTCGTTTAGTGCCTGGTATACTCTCAGCTTTAGGCCTTAGCTCTCCCCTCCCTGCCTGGTCAGAGGCTCTTGGCTCTGGGATCCCTCAGAGGATCTGAGGCCCAGCTTGGCTTCTTTCTTTACCTCTTTTGCCTGCCTTGATGTTGGAATTCTTCCTGCAGACTGAGAACCTCAGAATCAGATCCTCATGGACTTCTCGGGTGTATTATAATTGGGACTGTCATTTTGACTGCCGCTGCCCTACACCCTCCTGTTTCATCACTGTGAAGGTTGATTGTCCCATCAGCTCTCCCCTGAGTGATTAGGTAATGTGCTCCAGTGAGGAAGAGCTGAAACCCAGCCAGAACCCTCATCTCCTGGCATCAAGAGTAACGCTGCCTCCTTCCTAGATTGCTGTGGTTTCTGTCTGACTCTTGAGAAGAACATGGATGTTGAATTCAGACAAATGTGTATTTGATTCCAACTCAGGCCCCTGCTAACAATCTGACCTTGGACTTATCTCTTGAGCTCTGTGAGCCTCAGATGCTTCATCCATGAAGTGGGGACAACAGTGCTAACTTCACTGGATTCATACCCAGACCAAATAAAATAAAGTATGAAGCTGCGTAGCACAGTATCTGACACAGGTGCCGGAGATCTTTGTAAGCCTCCAGTCTCCTTTACTGCGATGTGTCCCATGGTGTGGAATTTACAGATGTCCCCAATTGTTGTGTTCCTTCTCAGATGTTCCAGCCCTCACCCCTGGGCCGTCATCTCTCAAATAATTTAAGATTGAATAAAATAGCTACAACTCAATTATATGTTACATTAGGAAGTCAGAAATCCCAGGCTTGTTTGCTAGTTGCTTGACCTCAGACATGTCAGGAAGCAGCCTCAGTCTTTTTTTTTTTTCCATAAGAAAAATAGAGATAAGAACTTTCCAACCATCTTGAGAAGCAGGCCCAGGTAGACAGGCCTCATGTACCAGCACCATCGCCCCTCGCTTCCTAGCTCCTCTGCTTCTTGATACTTGCTTGGCTGTCATCTCCACCCTCCCTCCCTCTGCACCTGCCTGGTGCCCTCAGGCTCTGCTCTGGCCTTTTGTGAGTCTTTGATCTGAGTCCCACTTCAGGCTGCAGAGCTGGGCAGCAGGAACAATAAACACAGAGGAGAATGATAATTAAAGGAGGAGGGATGGGGTAGGGTGGCTGTTTATGAAACTGTTCTCAAAGTTTTACTACATTTCAAAGTTTTAAAATGATAGGTAATTTTGTAGTTTTATTTTTAAATTCTTGGTCTCTCGGTAAGGGCCAGCTAAGGATAATGGATGCTTCAGTATTCCTCAACTGTTTATTCCACACTATTTAGAGAAGTTGTGCTGAGTGAAGGGGGAGGAGAGAGGACCACTGTGGGCAGCACCTTCTTTGTTCCAGGCATTTCACCTCTGGCCAAACTTGCATGCTGCATTGAGAAAAATAAAAATGACAGGCTGTGTGACAGCAGGGATGAATCTGAGGACACTGTGCTAACTGGAATCAACCAGGCACAGAATGACACACTCTGCACCATCTCACTTATATGTGGAATCTAAAAAAGTTGAATTCATAGAAGCCGAGGGATGGTGGGGACAGGGGGGAGATGTCAGTCAGAGGGTACAAAGTTTCTGCCAGATAGAAAGAGTCAGTTCTAACAACCTATGGCACACCAGGGCGATTGTGGTTAATAATAACGTGTTGTGGATTTCAGAATTGCTAAAAGTGTAGACTTTACGTGTTCTCACCAAAAAGAAATGATGGGTACGTCAGGTGATGGATGTGTTAATTAGCCTGATTGAATTATTTCACAATGTAGAACAAATTGTACCCCATAAATGTGTACAATTATGGATTTGTCAATTAAAAATAAAATAAAATTGTCTTAAAAGAAAGCAGTTTAACAATACCCCCCAAACCAAAAATCAGGTTCTAATCACCTTAGATAGCATTTTGGTGACTTCCTACTGTTACTTACCTGTACCCTGATAGTTGTCATGGCTACCACAAGCCCCCCCCACCCCCATCAGAGGCCTCCCAACCATTTACAGAGCCCTCCTTGAAGGGAATTCTGGCAAATAGTATTTTCTCTCTCTAGTTAGATTTTCCTAACTTTCAGAGCTTTCAGAGCTCCATAGGGAGAGAGGGGGACATGAGATAGTTTGGTTACTGCTGGTTATTAGGGATTGGCTTGGTTGATGTTTCTGGACCAAAGGCTATATTCGTAGATGTTTCTCATCACTTGTCTGACTAAATCCCTCAGCACATCTTCTAGGCAGAGTCCAGCTTTTTAACACCTAACATTTACCCATCTCCCAAGTTATCCCTGAAGATCCTACAGTATATGAGTAGAAACTGCCATAAAAGCCTAGCGGGTATAATGTGTTCTTTTTGTGATTGCTTTAAAGGCTTTGTGTAGTGCATGGCAGGAGAACAGTATACAAGGACTCAATTTAAGTTCCAAATTTAAAAGTTACAAGCCAGGTAATAAAATAAATGGATTATGCTGGCAAGTTCAAATAGAGCATCAAAGTGCCTTCGATAAACATCTTCCTGAGGAACTGACCCCAGCTTCTGAAATTACAGCTGAGGGACTCTTTTCTTGCTCCGAGATTTTACCATTGTTTGAAAGCATAGCTGTTTAACTGGATAAATCCCTTTTAGGACATAAGAATTTGCTAAAGTAGAAGGTAAGGTCTAGACAGAGCCTGCTTTATTTCAAATATTCTGGGCCTTTGCTTCAGAACAAGGGAAGCTTCTCTGCCCTAAGAGAATTTTTTCCCAATTACCTAAAAAGTTTTTATCTTGCATTAAAAAGTTGAGAGGGTTGGTTGTTGTTGGATTTGTTTTTAAACAGAAACAGGGACCAAAGGCAAGAGAGAAAAAAAAATCATCTCTAATTCCATCTCTCAGAAATAATTGTCATTAACATTTGGTTCTACACATTTTTTTTAAACAAAAGTTTGGATCATACTATATTTAATGTTGCTTTATCTTTCTGCATTAAACAATATATCATACATAGCTTTTAGGCCAACATGAAGAGACGTAGGTCATGATTTTTAGTGGCTCCAAGTATCCCGCTTAAGGGATATATCCTAATGTACTTTATCAGTCACCTCCTCAGGGCCACCTGGGTTGTTTGTGGGATGTTGCTACTTAAAACAATGCTTTAGTGAACGTCTTTGAACACACAGCTTTGTGTATTGGGGATAATCATTCTCCATCTTTGCTGTTCTGATGGGTAAAAAATGACATCTTTTAAATTCTTTTTGTTCATTTTTTTCATGTTTTCTGGCTATTTATATCCCCCTTTTTAATGAGTTGTTTGCTTTTTGGTAATTATAACTTGTATTTTAGATTTCTGTATACCTTATATTTACCCTCACTTATTGGGGAGAGAGAAAAAAAAAGTCTTGTTCTCTTAGGTTCCTTTAGTTGGCTCTGAATTCTTGACCAGAGGTTCCAAAACATGACAGTACATTGGAATCATTTCTTGCAGAGCCTTAAAAGCTACTGGAGCCTGGCTGCCAGTCCCAGATGTTGGTTTGATTGAACTGGGACGGGGCCCCTGCTCACCATGGTGGGCCAGTCAGCATCCATGCTACCATAGGTGTATGTTTTCTTCTACTCTGTCCCATTGAGATTTTTTCCTGATTTTACTTAGAGTTTCTGTACATCTCTCATTCTGCCTTTTATCCATTGCACATTCCGTCATAAGCAGTCCTCTAAATTGCTTCTTTCTTTAATAACTCTTCTTTTAGGCAGACACAACACTATTTTGAGTGTATTGATAATAACTTATTTAAAATGTATCCCATCAATGAACATTTCAGTTGATTTTGCAAAGGAGGCAGCCAAGTGTAGTCTTTGCAAACCCTGGCTCTAGTTTCAGCCTGTCTGGATTGAACTCACTACCTCTATGACTGCATGACCTTGAGTAAGTTGCTTCATGTCTCTAGACCTCATTTTCCCCATCTGTAAAATGGGGATGATAAAATAGTATCTACTTCATAGGGTAGACGATTAAATGAGTAAATATATGTAAATAATTTAATAACAGTGTCAGTTAGCAAGTCATCAATAAGTGTTATAGAACATCCCTGAGAGCAGCTCTTTCAGCACCCTGTATTATAAGGTAGATTTTAAAACTGTCCATTATATTCTACTGACATGCTTTCATTATAACTCCTTTGTATTAATATTTTGAAAGGTCTAGTTGCCCTTTATTACCCTGCCTCTTCCAGGGCCTTTATTACCCTGCCTCTTCCAGGGTTTTCCTTGCTATTCTGGGATATCCTTTCTTAAAGCAATTATTTTGAAGAATAATACAGTATCTTTTTAGAATGATTTTCTCTGGGTTACCTCCTCCAGTAATCTGAGATTCACATTATAGTGCAGTTTCTTTTTTAAAAATTTCATATTAATGTGAGAGTACAAATGATTAGATTGCAGTGTTTGTGTTTATTAGGTGAGTTCTCCGTTGTGGCTGTGCCCCTCCCCTAGAAGGTGTGCCCTAGATCCTTACATCATGCCCATTAGATGAGAGCACTGGGCCTCCTCCCTCCTTCCTCCCCTCTTCCCTCCTTCCTCCCTTCCTCCCTCCAGCTTGAATTAAATTGAGTTTTTCTCTTGTGTGGGCGTGTATTCGTTTGTCTACTGGCTTCATGTTAGTATTAAATACATTGGATACTTGTATTTCCATTCTTGTGATACTAAAGAGAATGTTCTCCAGTTCTATCCAGGTTAATACAAAGGATGTAAAGTCTCTATATTTTAATGGCTAAATAGTATTTCATGGTACATATACCACAGTTTGTTAATCTATTCATGGGTAGATGGGCACTGGGCCCATATCTGGGTAATTATAAGTTGATCTGTGTTAAACAATCTGGTGCAAATGTCCTTATGATAAAACAATTCTTTTTCTTCCAGTTAGATACTTAGTAATGGGATTATAAGATCAAATGGAAGGTCTATTTTGAGTTCTTTGAGGATTCTCCATACTTCTTTCCAAAGAGACTATTAGTTTGCAGTCTCACCAACAGTGTAAAAGTGTTCTCTTCTCTCCACATCTGCACCAGCATCTGCAGCTTTGGGACTTTGTGATGTGGGCTATTCTCACATCACAAATGGTGTTAGGTCATATCTCAGGATGGTTTTGATTTGCATTTCTCTGATGATTAGGGATAATGTGTACTTTTTTATGGGTCTGTTAGCCATTCGTCTATCTTCCTCAGAGAAGGATCTGTTCATGTTTCTTGCCCAGTGGAAGATGGGATTATTTTCTCTATTTTTGTTGATTAATTTGAGTTCTCTGTGGATTTAAGTTATCAACCCTTGAACAATGCCGAGTTTCTAAAATTGAGTGTGTGCTTCAACTTAGATGAACTTGTATCCTGCCTGGTAGGTAAATATCCTCTCTTCTGGCCAATGGAGCTTGTGAGGAAGAGAGGAAACGCCTCCTGGTCTTTGCAGTATATGACATTGGGAAGATGGGGCTGCTCTTGGTCCCATCTGTGTGCGGGATTCTAGGGTCTTAACTCCACTGCCTGCGGCCCACACGGGTCCACCATGGCAACTTCAGGCTGTTCTGTTTTCTTGGTAAGAATTGGAGGGTCTGTCTGTGGGAGCAAGGTTAGAGTTTATTTATTTGGGGACATATTTCCGGAGACTGAGTTTTAAAGTAGGATGTTCAAACCCCCAGATTCTTTCCTGCTGTACTTTCCTGTTCCACTGCCCCACCAGCCAAGCAGATTCCCACTGGTCCAAAGAAGGGATGTACCTACCAGGCTAAGCATGGGCAGGAGGACATGTGGAGACCAACATCTGCATTACCTTTTGCTTCCCCTCACTCCCCTGAGCACACCCCTTCCCCCCAAACCATCCCACTTGGATCGTGGATGTGAGTAAGTTCTTTTGTAGGTGATGTGGCCCCAT
>CAUYTI010080466.1:0-23997 GCA_963575145.1 Galago senegalensis
CGCCTGTGGTCCCAGCTACTTGGGAGGCTGAGGCAGGAGACTCGCTTGAGCCCAGGAGTTGGAGGTTGCTGTGAGCGTGATGCCATGGTACTCTACCCAGGGGGATAGCTTGAGGCTCCATCACAAAAAAAAAAAAAAAACTCTGTCTCCTCATGAGCCTGGAACCCAGGAGCCTGAACATGACGTGCTGTGACGTACCTTTCTGTGTCCCCAGGCTCAGCATCGTGTCTGGCACACGCAGGTGCCCAGGGAAGACCTGCTGAGTGAATGCTAAAGGGAACCAGTGTAGAGATGAGATTCTTGTTTCTTTTTCCCCAAGGACTGCATGTGATGGAATTAGCTTCCATGGCAATATAAGAAAAAGCATTTATATAATAATTTTCTTTTCTAATTATAAAAAGTTATTGGAGACAAAGAATAGATTAACAGATGTTAAAAAAAAAAAAAACCCCACACAGAATCTCCTTTTCAGAGTCTTAGGATGGAAAAACAATGAGGGGTATAGAAAAAGGCTTTCTGGTATAGAAAAAGGACAAAGATTAAATAATATTGTACAGTTCTTTCCAGAATGAGGAGTTTATTTCCCCACTGATTTGGGGCTATTTTTTCCCTGTCTTTTCTAAGAGAACAGCAGATTAAATTGAATCTCTTTGTTCCAGAGCTAAAAGATGCTATCAATTTCCATGGATTCTAGGTGGCATGACATAACACAGAAAAAATTGATCCATGAGCCATCCACTAAGCTGGATCACACGCAGTTTCTAAAGTTTTTAGAAAGAGCTTAAGGAGACACTGTTCAGATTTCTTGGCCATTGCCAGCCAAATTCCTTCCTCCAAGTAACCAACTTGTTGGATCCAAAAGGTAAGCTGGAGAGAATGGGAGGGGAGGGGAAGGGAGGGAAAGGGAGGGAAAAGGAGGGGAGGGGAGGGGAGGAGAAGGGAAGGGGAAGGGAGAAAAAGGGAGGGGAGGGGAGGGGAAGGGAGGGAAAGGGAGGGGAGGGGAGGGGAGGGGAGGAGAAGGGAAGGGGAAGGGAGGAAAAGGGAGGGGAGGGGAGGGGAAGGGAGGGAAAGGGAGGGGAGGGGAGAGGAGAAAAGGGAAGTAGCCAGTTGCTCATTATCACACTAATGTGTCTTCCAGGGCAGGTTCTCCAAGAGGCAATTACATTAAATCAATCATCAAGAAATGAGATCTTCATAATGATAGCTGTGACTCTGATTTCAAATACGGTGCCAATCAGAATGAGGGCTTTTGTTCCACTGTCAAAATGATCATTTATACGAAGTTCTAAGTAAATAATACCCCCCACTCACTTCCCTGAAAAAAAAAAAGGAAAAAGAAAAACAGAAAAGAAGCTTGATACTATTGACTTAAGATACACAGATCATAGAGGCTCGGTATAGCCATAAGTTCCTCGGTTACCTATAGTATCCAGTTTGTTCTCTAAATCTCATTCCTGCTATACTGATAACCCTATGTTGGAAGATCAGTTGGTAAAACTAGGGGTAAGGGTAACTTCAATTTGCTATCAAAACCCCAAAAACAGAACATGAGAAAAACCATGGTTAGAAACAGATGAAAAACAAGATCTAGTCCAACACCTTCACAATGCCCTTCTTTTAATGGGGCTTTAGACAAAAGGGGCCAAAAGACAGCAGTGGGGCTGGGTAAGTGTCACTGCTGGAGAGAAAGTCAGTGAGTGCTCTAGACTACTAAGGCATTTACAACTCCAGCCAAAGTACTGCTTTCCCCCGGACATTTCCTGAATGCCTGCCATATGCCAGGCACTGTTAATACTGGGGAGGCAGAGACAGGTAGCACACAACATCTGAACTTGAAAAACCAAGCGGTGAGTGTGACCAACAGGCAAATTAATAAGGTACAAGGCAAAATAACCAATGCTTATAAGAAACAAGTGGAAAGAATTGCAGAGGAAGTTCAGAAGGATCTGAGATCTCAGCCGGAATAAGTCAGGAAAGTTTCAGGGACAGGCGGGAATATTTAAGGTAAGTCTTTTAATGCTGACTGGGGGTAGCCAGCCAGTGGAGAAAGCATCTCCAGTGGTGAGGCCAGTGCGGGCCCAGAGGGGCAGGGATGCTCACAGGGCGGGGGGTGGAGGCGGATTTGGAAAACCTGCTACTCGAAGCCCAGGTTGGGAATGATTCTATAAGCAGCAGGAACAGGACACCACATTGATCCTTCCTCCACTGTTTCCCTAGAGTCCAACATAGCGACTGAACACATACCCATACGCTTGTTAATTTATTAGCTTAAAAAAAAAGGAAAATGTTTCCTTGGCTTTTTCAAGGTCAATCTCACTGGCTGCATTGTTGGGGATGAGGTGGGTGTGAAGGAACAGGCAGAGGAGGGGAAGGCTGGGAGGCAGCAAGGTGGTGGGACAGGGGAAACCGATGTGGAAATGTGTGCTGGAGATGTTAGCAGTGTAGAGACAGGGAAGCATCCAAGTCCTGGTTTGAAAACGGCCCACATGGACCAGAGACCCTTCTGATCACACAGCCATTTATATCAGAGTCATTCCCACCGTCCTGCTAAGGAGAAGCAAACGTCTGAGCTGCTGCCCCCCCCCCAGCATCTACAGTGAGCGAGCCTTTGTTTTTCCTATTCTTCCAAGTCGCTGCTCTTCACTGCCTTTGCTTTGACTGCAAAAAAACATTACCTTTAGCAAAACCCAGCTGAGAATGTTCAATAAACTCTCTGTGAAGAATGGTGTTTTATTTAACCAAATACTGTAGTTAAATGAAAATTGCTAATATAGATCACACGCAAATTGCCCGTTTTGAAAGAATTAGTGCTTAATAAAGTGCACACAATCCCAAAGTCCTACTAAAGATTTGTTTTTAGTTTCTCTTTTTAGGGTGTGCATCTATATGATTCAGGATCTTAAAAAGCCACAGTCTACAGGGAATTTGACTCACTTTATGATACTGTGAAAACTCAGCGTTCAGGTTAGATGATTTTTTAAAAAATGGGGTTTTCACAACAAATTATCAGAAGCACCAGAATGGAACCCACAGCAAAAGTGGCAAAATTGGGAGGGTTACGCACCTCACTCCTTCATTTGCTCAGTCACCATTTGGGGGGACAAAGATGAAGAAAGACCAAGCCTGTTCTCCAAGTCGCAGAGAAGGATACAGGATATTTAGTAATATTTAGGACCCACTTGTTAATTTTCTTAATGGGAATGACACAAGTAGGGAAAGAGACCCAGAGGAGAAAGTGCTCTATTCTGCCTGTCAAGGGAGCCGGGAAGGGAAAAGTTGGCATAAGAGATGATGCTTAAGAAACGTCCTCACACGTGAGGGGCGTGCTCCACGGACACAAACTTGGAAAGGCCCAGGAAGCATGGAGCTTGGAAGCTACTGTGATAATGGGAGAGATGATGGAGGTGGGAACTCAGGGAATACCCGTGAGGATGGACTTTGACCCACTGGACACTGGACACGGTGGGGGAGAGACAGGCAAGGAAGCCACCTGCTCTGTTCTGTCCAATACGGGAGTCTGACCCACATGCAGCCATTCAAATAAAAACCCATTAACACCCGATAAAGCTAAAATGAAATGTGGCGAGTCAGTGTAACTGGTTTCAAGGACTTCACTTGGGTCAACAGCTCCTGTACTGGCAGTATAGACACAGCACTTTCTGGTCATCACAGAGGGTCTCCCCGGGCAGCAATGACCGAAAGAACCAGACGTTTCAGGCTGCGACAGCCCCCGAGTGATGGAGAAGCAATGGGGTTGAGAGGAGCTGATGGGTCCAGCTTGACTTGCTGAGTTTGAGGGGAGAGTGGAACATCCTGGGGGTGTCCACCAGGTAGCTGGACACAGGGTATGGGGTTCTAAGAGAAGTGCGGGCTGGGGGTCCAGGGCGGGAAGTCGTGGGGTACAGAGGGCAGCGACGGTATCTGACGTGGAAAATATTACTCAAGAGAACAGGCCAGGGGGTGAAGCCTGGAGGAGGTGAAGGGCAACACAGAGGGATGGACGGGGGAACGGGATCCATGGAGGAGATCCCAGAAAAGCAGAGATGAGGGAGGGAAACAAGGAGAAAGTGGGGCCAGTAAAGACAGGGCTGAAAAGAAAGGGGAAGAGCCGAGCAAACCACCCGCAGCAGCAAAGCAGGCGAGGCCCTGAGGAGCGTCTACGGCCTCTGGCAATGAAGACTCTGCCTTAGTAAGGCCAGTTCCAGGGGCAGAGGGGGGAAAGACACAGCATAAAACCACACAGAAGGAAATGCTTGTTTTCATCTGGCAGCCCCCAAGCAAGAACACCCTGGGGACTTCTCAAGGGGGCTGGAGTCATTCAGCGGGACACCGCAGGCCTCCAAGCCGATCTGCTCCACTTACACCATTGCCAAAGGAGACGGGCCATACTGCCGACCATGGCAGCACTTTAGGACAGCCTGAAAATGGTCCCGGAAGGAGGGAAGGCATGAATTTCTGGGCTTCTCCCTTCATCTGGACCAGACCCAAGCATCCCAGTGAAAAACATGGCAAAAACTTTCTACTGTGGCAGAGACGCAGGGATTCTGATTTCACTAAAAACTTTTGGGCTTGTCAAGAAAACACGCACACATACACAGACAGGCACACACACTATACTATGTACGTACATGCTGTGCACACGTACCCATGTAATATACACATCCACACATTATGCAAAGTGGGCACGCACACGAGTACACATGCACCTGCCCAAACATAACGTACATAACACCACTTAATTCTCTTTTCGGCAATGGCAGAGCCAGGTCAGGAACCCAGGTCTCCTGACCCCAGACTCACCACTCTCTCCCATCCCACTACTGCTCAGGGCTCAGGAAGGTGACTGCCAGGAGGAAGCAGAGGTTTCTTGCTAGGGCAAGGTGATACCTGATGGGTCGTGCAGGGCCAGCCTGAGGCGGTATGCCAAGCATCCAGAACTGTTTAGGTAAAAGCACTTGACCCACCCCATCAGCCTAAGAAATTGGGCTGTCGTGTCCTAGCCTTCAGCCAACAACTCCCATGGCTTTTTATAGGAAACCAAGTGACGGCCTGAGGGGGATACTACCTGTCCCATGCTGAAGGGTGCCTGGGCTGAAACGGTCCTGCCAGGTCTCCAAGCTTAGTAAGATGGCAGCTCCATCCCCCTGGCAGCAACTCCTAGCCCACATTCCCCTCCCCCACCCACACTGGGGTGGGAACAGAGGGCAAGGAAGAGGCCCTCGGGATCCACCTCTCAAACCCGAGCTCCAGACCAAAGCCCACTTTGCTGTTCTCATCTTAACATCAAACATCACGACGGTTCAAAATTTTTTGCCCTTAAATTCCACTGTCTTGTGTGTCATCCTAACTGGAGAAAGGATGATGATCCCGTGGGAGGGCGAGGGTCTCACAGACCCGGTGGTCTCCCTCATTACGTACACAACAGTCCCTCTTCCAGGACATCCGCCACGTGTTAAGGTATGACTCTCCTCCTCGGGGTTACAGCAACGGACAACACTGATGAATTTGGGAACGGAGAGGGCGACAAGGAAGAGCAGGTGCAAGAGAACATGGAGAGAAGGGGGGCTGCAGCGGAGGGGACAGGCGCGACCTGTGATGCTCTTTGGGAGACACCAGTGATGGAGAAACAAGCTGTGTGGATACCTGGAGGGAAGAGAGACACAGGACCCCTCTGAGGGTCCTGCCAGGAGGCCCTGGAGGCTGAGGGGAAGGGAAGACGCCAAACGAGGGTAGAAGCGTAGCCAGGAGCCTGATTGCCACGGGCCTGAAGCCTATACTTAGGCTGTGGCACAATCCAATTCCCCCTTGCAGGTCAGTCTGACAGCTCAGCGAAGGAGACCTGACCATAAGAGGGAAAGAGTGGGACAAAGGGCTCAGTGAGGGGCAGGTGTGGCCCTCTGGGGCACAGAAGATGGTGGTAAGTAATGGGGAATGCTCATTTGGTGGAAGCGTCACCGGTCTCCGTAGTTAGCAATGCAACAACAACAGTAAACAATAGCATCTGTGCAGCAGGTGCTTCTGAGCCACTGCGCTGGGAAAACAGACACTAATTATGAAACAGGGGCAATTAGGGAGTCCAGCATCTCACGGCGGCAGTGGTGAGAGGGCCCTCAGTTGCAGTATCTTCCTTTTCCCGAGCATAATCCAAGCTTCAAAATGTCACCTACATGCCTGCGCCCCTTACAGAAAGAAAGAACGTTGTTCTCCAGAAAGACAAAGTTGCAGGAGGTCACAACGCCAAAGAAATCCATCAGAATATCTGCAATGCTGTGGTAAAATTTGAAAAATTGGGTCCAAGTAAAGTTGGAAAGAAAGATTTCCTCTCATAGGCTGGTGACAATGATGGCTGAAAACTAATGAGGTGACCTCGGCGGCTTGAATTCCACTGCAGGGGCCAGAAGCGTGGGCCCTGGAGCTCATTAAAGGTAATGGACATCGCTCCATCAGGTAAGGGGCTCTGCTCACCGACCCGCTGTGTCCTGCGGAGGCGAAGCCCCATCGCAACCTGAAGATAGTCGGTGCACAGCTCAGTGTTACATCCCGAGAAAATTAGAGGTGTGGGTTCTGGGTGGCAGGCAGACACCGGTAACAGGAGCCCTGCCCTCCGGGGCTTTAAGCGATGACCAAGGATCAGGTACCTACTGACTCTGTGTACAAGAAGTAAAGACCTGGAAGTGGTAAAGATAAAAATGACTGCCTGGGTGGGAGGGGGGGAAAGCAGACCTCAGGGGAGAGGTTCCAGTTAGTTGCTGGACGTTTGCGTGATGACTTAGCCATTGCATCCCCCACCAGACTGCAAGCTCTAGCAGGGTGGGGCCATGGCTGTCATTGCACAGAGACATACTGCCAGCAGACGGTACAGAGCACGGCACCTGGTAAGCAGGTCCACAAACAGGCCCTAGCAGGTTGAACAGCGCCCCCTCGAGGTCCATGTGATCCAGGAGCTCGGAACATGACTTCTACTGAAAATAGGGTCTTTGCAGACATCACAAAGATGAGGTCATGCTGTACACACATAAGAGTGAGCCCCAAAGCCACTGAGCATGTCCTTACAAAGAGAGGAGAGGACACCCTCAGAAGGCTATATGACGGCAGAAGCAGAGACTGGAGTGAGGCAGCTACAAGCCAAGAAAGCCAAGGGCAGCTGGACGCCCCCAGACACCAGAAGAGGCCAGGTCAGACCCTCCCCTGGAGCCTTCGGGGGAGAACAGGTAGCTCTGCTGACACCTTAATTTCAGACTTCTGGCCTCCAGAACCGAGAAAGTGATTTACTATTATTTTATGTCATCCAAGTTTGTAGCAATTTCTTACAGTGCCCCTAGGAAGCTAAAGCAGCTTGTAAGGGAAGGATGAAAAAATGACCAAAGGGACAAAGGGGAGGCTGGTGCAGACTAGCACAGGACAGCTACAGCTGGAATACACGGGCACACTCTGAAAGCCATCGAACAAGGGAACAGCCTAAACCTACTGCAGCATTCGCTGAGAAACCACCTTTATCTGGAGGGTCCCCTTTATTCAGGAAGGACACTGTGGGAGGCCAAGGCACTGATTTCCTCTTCCCCCACCATGACAGGCTGCGTCTTGCTTTGCAGATCGGTGTTGGAACCCAAGAATTATGTTGGGTTATTTTTTCTTCTTTGTCAAAAATGATAAATTGTAGTTAGGAAAAAAAGTCATTAAGGAACTACATCAAAATATACAGGAAAGGGCCAGAGGTCAAACAGGATTGCAGGGCAATTTCAGCTTTTTGGATGGATGTCCAAAGACAGAAGCCCGTTGCAGGCTTCATGCTGGTCCTCTGAGCCGTGTCCCCACCTGCAACATTCCCTGCTTTCTTAGACACCCCTCGTCAGACAGGGGAACAACCATCTAAGTTCACTCGCGCTCCGTGACAATCAGTTGTAATAACTCTGGCAACGGTGACTCTGAACGGTCTGTTTGCTGGGTTGTCACAAAGGGGTGGCCAAGCCTCCCAGTAATTATTTTTTTTTAGTTGATAATTTTATTTAGGTGAATGACAAAGGCAGAAAGTAAACAATAAAGATGTGTGGGAATTTCACTTATTTCTCAATGATATGAACAACTTTTTGCTAAGTTGGACAATAGTTTCAAACTAATATCATACTGAATGGGGTAAAACTGGAAGCACTTCCGCTCAGAACGGGCACCAGACAAAGACGCCGTCTTTCACCACGGCTGCTCGGTGCTGGACGCTCTCGCCAGTGCAGTCAGGCAAGAGAAGGAGGTCAAGGGCATCCAAGTGGGGACAGAGAAGGTCAAACTCTCACTCTTTGCGGATGATATGACCTTATACTTAGAAAACCCTGGGGACTCGACCACAAGGCTCCTGGAAGTAAACAAGAAATATGGTAACATCTCAGGATACAAAAATCAATGTGCACCAATCGGTAGCCTTCATACATGCCAATAACAGTCAAGCTGAGAAGCAAATCAAAGACACAATATCCTTCACAGTAGCTCCAAAGAAAATGAAATATGGGGAATATACCTCGCAGTAATTAGCAGACGCCAGATCGGCCAGCACCCAAGAGCACCAGGTCGTGGGGTTACCTTCATGTTTTCCTTCCATTACATTGAGAGGCGAGGGGAGGTGGAGAGAGAAGACAGTGGAGGAAACAATCTGGATTTTTCAAAGCTACTGGGCTTGAATGGCCTTTTTGCTTTTCTAGAAG
The DNA here is from genome assembly GCA_963575145.1 of Galago senegalensis. NCBI lineage: Eukaryota > Metazoa > Chordata > Mammalia > Primates > Galagidae > Galago > Galago senegalensis. Next base: position 8,694 of record CAUYTI010080466.1, read on the forward strand.
GTCAGGTCTCTCTGCCTAGAGGATTAAAATATCCTGAGGCCTCCATAGCCAGCCTCCTCCCAGAACTGGTAAACCCAGCTCCTCTGGCCCTAAAACCACTCACCCGCTTCCCTCCTGCTCCTGCGTACACAAGTGGGGAGCCAAAGAGCTCCTGGACAGGAAGAGGCTCCCCTGTGGCCTGGAGGGGGTTGACTGTGGGATGCTGGTTGTTCGCCTAACAGGCCAGGCTCTGTGCTATGTACATGAGAACCTGAGATGAGATGACACAGCCAGGGCCTCCGTGGGAAGCACCAGTGGTAACCACTGTGGTAACCAGCAGGGGAGGTGATGCAGAAGGAAAGGGCAGGGGAAGGGGCCATCACAGAGCTGGGCCCGTGTTGAAGTCGGAGAAGGATTCTCTAGGAATGGATGGGAGGGGTGTTTTGGGACAAAACAGCCTAACACGTACGATGCCTGCTGACCCTTCCCCATACAGAGTACAGAATAGGGACGAGTGGACTGGAGACACCCTTTCATGATGACAAAGTGTATCCCATCAGCTTCTCTCTCGCGTTCATAATAAGAGTGTATTTGTCACTAGACACAGCTGCTCTACAAAGGCCCTGGGCCCACCTGCAGAAGCCAGTGGTGAAGGGAGGGTGTGCCCCGGGCACGCAGTAAGGTCCGGGAGCACCTGGGCCAAGGTATCCAGCATCTCAGAGGGAGATATACTTCAAAGACACAGGAAAGGCCTCTGATATGAGTAATTCTCTCACAAACATGGAACCCCAGGTGGGAAAGAGAGCATGGCTGCACTACAGCACCCAGCCCTGCCCCAGAAAAGCTCAGCTCTCAGCAGGGCTTTCCCTCCACCACAACAGAAGACACAATCCACCACTCCCCAGGAGAACAGGTGTGAGGGGACGCGAGTGTGGGAACGAGGGTGCGCTGGGGTTACGTGGATTCTGCATTTGTTCTGCAGGAGTCGTGAGGGTTAGAGAGGGAGCTGGGAGGGGTTATGGGCATAGAGAAATGTGAGCCAGGAAGTGATCCCCGCAGGCTGTGACTGTTATCCCCGCAGGCTGTGACCTTACAGGGCAAAGGGTTTGCCCGTGGGATTAAGCTGAGCATCCTAAAATGCAGAGATTGGCCTGGATTACGAGTGGCTAGTCCCTACAAAGTGGGGAGGCAGGAGGAGTCAGAGGCACAGACACACACGACAGAAGCAGAGAGGGGAGTGAGGCAGCCCCCAACTCCAGGAGCACCGCAGCCCCATGAAGCAGGGAGAAGCAAGGAACAGACTCTGCCCTGCAGCCTCCAGAAGGTTCCAGCCCAGCTGACATTCTGAATTTAGCCCATTCAATTGATTCAGTACTTCTGACCTCCAAAATTAAAAGAGAATAAATTTGTGGGGTTGTTTTTTAACCACTAAATTCATAGTAATCTGTAACCATGGCAATAGGAAACTAACACAAATAATGTTTGGAAAATAAAAACCCGTGACAGCACAGAGGCCTCTCTAATGATCAGTAATTGGCAATGTTGCCCAGACTGAAGTTAAAGGAAAAAAATTAGCAATGTTTGTTTAAAAAGGCAAGGATGACTTTCCTCAAGGCTACTGCCACAGAGGAGAGCCTTTGACCAGCAGCAGGGACAAGAAGGGATTTGCTCCATCAGGGAAAGGGAAGGGGCTCCTGGCCTGACAGGAACATGATTCTGGCTAAAGGCCAGCCAAGGAGGTCAGATATCAAGGGTGGAGGAGTCTCGATAAACTGAAATTCTTTGCTAAAACTGGGCTCAGCAGGCCACAGTTAAGGCTGCTGAGCAAAATCTGACCAAGGATTTGTCACTGGGCAGAATGGTCACTAACTCCAGAGAAAGGCAGTGGCCGAGGTCACTCCAGTCACAGCTGCTCGTGGGTTAGCAAGAAAGCTGGAGGCTGCCACTGGCCACAGGCTCCTGACGGCTCACCCCTTCACTCTTGGGCTTTGATCGCTATACCACATCATGTGCAGGAAGCCTCAGACAGCACCTCTTGGAGAGCTCCTGGAAACCTGCAGGGGGGTTAGTGCAAGAGAATTTTCCCAGAACGCTACTCCCGGTTCCCATCTGCCACTCCTGCGAATGCCAAGCACGGCACCAACCAGCCCCTGCAAATGCCCTGATGTGCCACACCAGGCTGCCCAGAAGGGAGCAAAACCTGCCAACCCCTGCCCTGTCCCTTTCTCTTGTGAACAAGGCTCCACTGCACGTGGACTGCTAGAGGGAACAGCGCTGAGGGAAGGGGAAACGGGACGGAGGCTGTGCCCACCTGGCCTTCAGGTGAGCCACACTCACAGAGCCCCGGGTTCCAGTCCCGGCTCTGCCAGCATCGTCCCTGTCACTTTCTACCAGCTGCCTGCAAGTTCACGACAGCTCACATTTGTTAAATAAAAGGGAATGCCGACCTCTTACTTATCTTCAGAAAGATCATTTCATCAATAGATTCCAATCCACTTAAGGCTCTTTATAAAAGTCACTGCAAATAGCCCAAGTGCCCCCTCGACTATGGAAGCACACGCCCAGGACACAGGACACACTCAGAAATGCTTCCAAATGCAAATGTGCACCTCTGTGCACCCGTCACCTCGGCCAGCCCTCAATTCCAAGACATCCCAGGTCATCATTTCTGGCTGGACTTCTAACCTGACCACAGCTCTTAAATGTCACGTTCCAGGGAAAGGTGTGTTTTCATCATGTCTTCTCTGGTCACCTATCTGGGGAACAAAAGCCACCACTTCCGTGTTGCTTTACCTAACATGTCAATCCCTGACCCTCGCAACTACCACATTCACTTGGCACGCAGAGTGAGAATGTCCCAATACTTAACGCTCATTTTAAGCTCACAACTAGGTTCAGTGGACCAGAAGGACAGAATAAAGAGTCTGACTAGAGAGCATCTAAACATTTCCTAAGGGACACACAGGACGGAAGCCAGGCCCAAAGAGGTCTGTGATGTCAGAGGAAGGCAGACGGGAACCTGGCTGAGTGTCCAGACTCTACCCCGGAGTCCACAGGAGAAGAAAAGGAAGTCAGCCAGAAATCTGAGCCACAAATGGCCAGGAGGCCAGGTCCAGGAGTCTCAAATAGTCAGGATTAAGATGTAGACACCACAGGAGAAGGGTGCCTGTACTGTGCAGGCACGGTTTCCACCCAGGCTTCCTTCCTATCTCAAACCAGAACTGGGCTCAGTGCTTGGCTGGGTCTGAGCACCACGAGGAAAAAGTAAACAAATGCTGGCCCAGGAGCCCAGGAGTCAAACAGAAGCTACTCCTGACACAGTGCGTGGAAGGACGCCTGGGCAAGGGTATTTCACTGGCCTAGTGCTGCGAGAAATACACCCCGAACCCTCCCAACTCCCAGTGATGGCACAAGGCAACTTGCCTGAAACAGACCTTGTTTCCTGAAACCTGACTTTGCTGGACAACTTAGAATAACACCGGCAGGCAGCATTTCCTTAAGAAAATCTCATTAAAGGCCTAAAATCAAAATCCATGTGGGTCTCAGATAATCCTTCCCCTTATGGCAAACTTTATAGATTACTGTGGTATTTCCTTGTCTTGTATGTGCTTGTGATTGGCTGGATGCCACCACATTCATCTGTACAATGAGGACATGGAGACCACCCTTCAAGCGACAAGTCCAATCAGCAATGGCCTGAGCCAACTCATGCACCCAAGATCGGAGCAGCCTAACTGAAACACCAGCTCGTGCCCAAACGCTCTGAGGGCCAAATCCACTGCAGCATAGGAGACAGGCGTCCAGAAGAAATAAAACGGGCACAGAGGAGAGGAGCGTGAGGGCAGAGCTGGCATTTAGGAAGCAGTGATTTTCCTGCGTTTTCCTACTCACATCTCTCCTCGTCCCAGCAGGGATGTGTGAAGAAAACACTGTCAGAAACGAATGCGTCAGGAAGGTGACATGCGACCTCCATCCCACATGGAGCCAGCAGAACTAAAGCGGGAACCGGCAACGATCTCCCCGCCTCACAAACACTCTGAAATAGCTGTCCTTTCTCCCCCTCCTCCCCGAAACAACCAACAGAGCCAAATGCTCCCCTTCCATCCCACCCGCACCCCACTCAGGTGCTCTAATTCTGCTCCCCTTTGGTCCTCCTGTGGACAAAGCCAGCAGCCAACGGAACACTCCACACGGCGTGCCCAGCCCTGGCCGTGGTGCACCAGGATGCACAGTCGCTGGAGGAGGAGGAAGGCAGGGATGGGAGGAGGAGACAGCGGTGCGTCCTGGGCGTGGCAAGGTGCACGTGTGTGCTCAGGGCGGTGTGCGGCAACACAGGGGCACAGGGGCTCCGACAGCAGGAGAGAAATCACTCGGCTACAGCTTGGTTTTGGTTTCCCTGTTCCTGCCAGAGCACTGAACCTTCCACGATGTTGCCCTTGTGAGGCCGCAGGCCAGGCCCACACCTTGCTAACACGGTGGTGTGGGGATTTTCTTTCTGTCATTTCTCTCTCCCCTTGGATGTTCCTTTCTCCCAGACATCAGGGCATCCTCTGGCATCCACAGCTTGTCCCTTTGGTGGCTGACCTCACAGATACCCAAGGCTTTTGTGGCCTGTAGCCTGGACAGGTGCTCTCCGCCTCCTGGGATATTAACCACCCAGCCTAATAAATCCATGGGCATGAACGAGACGAGCCTGGGAGCCTCTGTCCTTTCTCAATTAAAGAATATTTTTTAAAAAAATATATATATTAACAGTATTTTCCCAGAGGCTGAAAGGAGGAGGGATTGCAGAAGAGAGATTTCAGGGGTAGGTGACGTCTTAGAGCCCCCTTCAAATCCCTGTGGCAACCTGCTTAACCCACACATGGGGCTGGGCTTGCCACACGCACGGGGCCAGGCTCGCCACTTCAGGGCTGGGGTGGCAGCACTGTATTGTCCAGGTCACCACGTGATATGCTACAGGACACTACCATGCAGTCTCTGCCAAGAGCATATGGAGAATTATCCAGAGATCCTTGGCTTAGCAGGCTGGATGAATGAGAATCGATCACATCGGCCGTCAGGGTAGACGGGTCTCTTACGGTCCACAGACACGACCACCACAGCCAGGGAGAGAGGAGGCAGGGATGCTGGGGGACGGTGCCGGGTGTGTGCTACATACCACAGTAAAGGGCCCCAGCACAGCCCTGAGCACACAGGTGAGATCTGTACCCAAGTTGTCAGGACTGCAAATTCCAATTTGATGAGGAGACCTTGGGCTGCCAGATACTGACCCATGACCGTATCTTCTCAGGCAAAATAAGTATGAAGACCTGAGATGGTTCCTATGATGGGGGATGTTTCCCAACCTCCAAAGCATAGGAGTCCAGCCTGGTCACCTCACAGCATATAAAGATTGACCAAAAATACCCTTATACATGGAACGCTGGCGCTAAACAGAGTTGTCTCAGAACCACCCTTCTCAGACAACAGCAGAAACCTAATCTCAGAGAACCATTTCCTAAGAGCAGGTTTCCTCTAAGTCCATTCGGGAAAATTCTCACTGGCCCAGTAGGTGTGAGAAACGCCATCCTCGGGGGAGTCCCAGTGCTCCTCAGCAAATTAACCTTGGAGAAGAAACACGAAGTGTAACCCGAGTCCCACTTCCAAGCTCATTTGACCAGAGGGGACTTTTGCTCCTCAGCAGCCATTTAGGCCCCACAGAAGGGTCTCTGCCACACGCCCTGGGGGAGTGATGTGGAAAATTATAAAGGAGGGGCTGGTCCGAGGGCTCCAGAGGTTCAGCAACTGCCCCAAATCATAAGATACAACCAACCTGCATATTCGAGTCTTTCTGTGAAGGAAAATCAGCTTTCACACATCCCAGCAGGACCAGATTGGCCAAGGAGAAAAATCTCTGATCCACACCCAAGTCCTCATTTGCCCATCAGGAAACAGAGGCTCTCTCTTTGCTCCAGATTTTCTGGCAGTCACCGCAGGAGGATGGACGGGAGCCGGGATGCCCTCATTCTAACACGGCGTCTTCTGCCTCTCAGTCACATCAGCCACTGCACTCCACTCGGCCCAGGGCCTCCTGGGGACTTTTACTATAGTAGTGCAAGACAGATTCTTGCTTAATACATAGTATTAATAAAACCCATTTATAAAAACGAGTAATAGAGTAATCACACCTTTATAAATAGACTTTACACACACACACACAAAAACCCAGAACAATATCACCACCTCCACCATACAGATCTGGAAATTAAATTTCACACTGAAACATTCTCATTTCAACCATCCAGTGCCATCCCCCATCTTCACACTCCTGTGGCCAGCACGGTCCTGCCTGGGATACCCTTACCCTCCTGACGTCCCATCTCTGCTCTCAGCCTCCAGGTTCCTCTCTCCCTGACCCAGGTAACCTAAAAACCTTCTGTCTCTCTAAGACAGTGGTTCTCAACCTTCCTAATGCCGCAATGTATTTTCACTGTTAAAAAGGGGTCTCGACCCACAGGTTGAGAACCTCTGCTCTAAGAGAAGCCGTCTGTCAGTCTGTGAAGACCACTCTGACCATATCCCACAGAACACACACCCCACCCCACCCTGTGTTTTCCTGGGACTCGTCTGATAACTGTATGGAAGAACTGTTCTCATCACCTTAGACACTGCCCAGAACAGACCCCGAACACACCACAGAGTGCTCATGGGGCTAAAGGCTCAGTCACTGAACAAATACTCCCCAAGCACCAACCAAGGGTCAAGCACTGTCCTAGGCACCAGGAACATGGCCTGAAAAAATAAAAGGCAGACAGAGAAGGCTCCTGCACACAGAGAATCGACGTTCTAATGGAGGGGCAGGTGGAAAGTCAGTAAGTAAATAAACAAGACCCTTTCAGACGGAACAAGCTCAGAGAAACAGATGAACATGGTCCAGAGAGACAGAGCATGAGGCGTGAGCTCACTGCTGTGTGGAGGAGGAGGAGCAGTGGGCCACAGGACAGGCAGAGGGACAGGTGTCCCAGGCAGAGGGCGTAGCCCCTGCAAAGGCCCCACAGAGGAAATCAGCTTGGTGTGTGTATCCAACGTGGCTGCGGCAAAGTGACCAGAGAGGAAGGGTGTGGGCCCGGCTGGAAAGGTTGCTCAGAGCAGAGCACACAGGGTGTCATGGGCCAGGAAAAGGAGCTTGGCTCTGTGCCCTGTGTGTGCCTTCCCTTCCCAGAGCCAAGCTGCCTTTTGTGGGGTACGAGGCCCTGCATATTTCAGACCTGGGCTACCCTTCCGGTCTCAGCTCTCACCTTTTCCCACTGCTTGTTTTGCTCCAGCCACAGTGGCCTTCTTTCTATCCTACAGACACACTCACTGCCACCTCACGGCCTTTGCATATGCTGTGCCCTCTGCCTGTCTGTGGACTGGCAAAAAACCAAGGGGACTGAAGCGTAGCATTCGTGGGCAAGAATGGTAGAAGCTGAGGCCATGGGCCAGCGTGCTCAAGCCTTTAACTGCATGCTGAGGGTTGAGACTGCATCCTGGAGGTGATGAAAAGCCGGTGACTGATTTTAAGCAGGGGAGCAATCAACTGGAGAAGCAAGTCTCCAGTAGGCAAATCAGTACGGAGTCCCTGTAAACAGACCCTGCGCGAGATGACATGGGCCTGACCCAAGGAGACGGAGCAGGAGCTGGGAGGAAGGGGAGGAGAATCCGGAAGACCTGGGCATGATACAGTCAAGGGTGACTTGCAGATTCTGACTTGGGTGACTGAGCAACTTCACGGAGCAATAGAGGGAATGCAGAAGGATTTGGACAGTGGGAAATAAATTTAGTTTGAAATAAGCTGAGTCTAATGGACACATCAGTTTGAACACTCCTAATAAGCGGCTGAAAATGCAGGCCTGGCACTTCAGAATCAGCTGAATGTAGGATGTGGGATCCATGGGCACACTAGGGGTGGTCACTGGCACTGCAGGCATGAAGGGGATGGGCCAAGCACAGGCAGGCAGTGAGCCAAGGAGCAGACGAGGGACAGTAAGCTGAGAGGCAGAAGAGCTGTGGAGCACGGAGGACAGACCTGGGGGTATCCTCTAGGCTTTCCTAGCTAGTAAATGAGCAAGTCAGCCTCTCCGAGCCCCTCTTTCCTCATTTCTAGCCAGCACAAGATATATGACCTTGCAAGGGTTTGTTCTCCACGATGCCTGTAAAGGGCGCAGTGTAGTCCCCAGCAAGCAGGACGCACTGCAGTAGGGGGCCTTCTCAGAAGCCTTCAAAGACACAGGAGAACCTGGAAAAGGGGGTGCCCTCACGTTAGAGGGGGAAGCAGCTATTAATATAATTTACATTCTGAGGTCATGTAAAGCAAGATCATTAAAGTGCAAGGCAGAATCTTCCACGGGAAGAATTTCAGCAGAGTTGCAGAGAATCTGAAGGTGCTGGGTAAACAGGGCCAGGAGCATCCACCAGGGCGGAGCATCTGACATGGCCCCGTCCACGTCCACGTCCAGGACAAGCTGACACGGAGAAGGCAGAAAATGGTCCCGAGATATCAGTGACTGGCACGGCCCTATATCCCAGCCGCAGTCATCTCCTTGCCCCACCCCAGCTCGGCCCCCACCTCTTTCTATCTCTCTCCTGCTCCCCTGGCAGTCAGTCCCAGGGCGCTGACTTGAGAGACACTTGACCAAGTGCTTGAAAGGGTGTCAGGAGGAGAATCAGAAGGCAGAAAGGATGGCAGCAGAATGCACATCCCATTGGCTTGTGCTTTTCTTCTTAGGTAACAAAGTAAGAATACGACCATTCTGATATTTTCAGCTATTTCCAAATGTCCTAACTTATGCACTAAATGCCAATGTCCTTGGCCCATATGCAGGAATAGACTAGAGAGAGTGGGCCAGGAGACTGAAAGGGTGGCAGCAGGAAAGACCCTGGAGGGTGCTGAGTAGAGCCCCCCTTTTATTATTATTTTTTTTTGAGACAGAGTCTCAAGCTGTTGCCCTGGGTAGAGTGCTGTGGCGTCACAGCTCACAGCAACCTCAAACTCTTGGGCTAAAGCGATTCTCTTGCTCCAGAGAATTGCCACCACAATGCCCAGCTGTTTTTTTGTTGCAGTTGTCATTATTGTCTTTTAGCTGGCTGGGGCTGGGATCGAACCCACCAGCCTCAGTACATGTGGCCAGCGCCTAACCATTGAGCTACAGGCACTGCCCCCTCGCCTTTTTAATGAGAATTCTTGAGCATCTTTGTAAGCAGAAAGAAAAGACGTTGCTGCAGAGGATACTGTCACAAATAGAACAGAGGATAACGGTAACTGCTGAGGCGAGCTCCCTGCAGAGCCGGGGTAGAGATCAAGAATGCTGCCAGAGAAACTAATCAGGCAGGAAGGGAGGCCCTGACCTCCTCCAAGCAGGTGGCCAGGAAACAGAGAGTTCTGAGAAAGGAGTCTCCTCCCGGAGGATGATGTCACCTGTTGAAAAGGAAAGGCCTAAAGCAGCAGGAGGTAGAGGAGTGTGGGGAGAAAAGGAAAGACGTGGACTAATCACCATGGGAAACAAACCTTGTATGTGGCAAAAGCCTGAGGACTCCCCCAGACTCCTCCAAGGCTGAGGACCAGGACCCTGACACGAGGCCACCTGCAGTGTGGTGGGGTCTCCTGCCAGGGGACCCAGTAGGAAAAACCTCAGTGTGCACACGACAGAAGAATCTTCTGTTCCATATCCTTCAAAGGTCCTCAGTTCTCATCAACAAGGCAATTTGTAAATGTCAAAAAGCAAATACCGGCCCTGGAAAGTTAAAATACACAGCTACCAAAGTTGGCCCTCCACGTCAGGACCCACGGATTCAGCCAACTGTGGATGGAAAATATTTGGGGGAGAAAAAAGAAGTAATAAAACCAACCCACCCAAAACAACACTGAAAAATAATACAATTTTTTAAAAACCCAATATTGTAAAACAACCATTTACATAGTATTTACATTAGGTGTTATTAGTAATCTAGAGATGATTAAAAGTTTACAGGAGGCTATGCGAAGGTTATATGCAAATATAAATGTTATATATTACATCACATGCAAATGTAAATGTTATATATTACATCACAGACTTGAGAATCTGCAGATTTTGGTATTCTCCGGATCCTGGAATCAATCCCCCAGGGGACCAAGGGACAACTACACAAATATTTAAATATCTGGGCCTTTGTTCACAGGGGTGGTTTGGGGTTCTGTCCTTCCAGTCATTCCACTGCTTTTCTAGTGGCAGAGTGGGATTCACTACTCACTTCTTCTCTTTTTTTTTTGCAGTTTTTGGCCAAGGCTGGGTTTGAACCCGCCACCTCCAGCATACGGGGCCAGCGCCTTATTCCTTTGAACCACAGGCGCCACACAACTCGCTTCTTTTTCATTAGGAAAAATGGAGTTTATTTTTACCATGGATGTTTTGCTATCCTAATCTCAGTTTCCAGGCTGTCTTAATTACACCAACCTGTTGTCCCCGCACCCCATGCATCAATTATGGAGTCGGGGAGTAGGGTGCGGAGAGGCTCACAGACCCAGGGAGAGACCCCCTCTCCCAAGGCTAGCTAATTTCTAAACAAGACAAACAACTTACTTGGGAGATGCCTTCCCTATGCCAGCCTCACCCCCTCATCACACTAAGATACTTTTTCCCTTGCTCTCAATCACCCCAGGGCCAGAGCCTGGTCAACTAAGGCTACCCCTATAGCCCAAATCCTGCTGGAATTATTCTAACCAGCCTGTCCTCTCAGTTCCCCCTTCCCCCCTCACTCCTGTCCTCTGCCCTCTGGTATTCTCCGGTGGTCCTGTGTGGTGTGGTGTCCCATGGCCCCTTCTCTTGGGAAATGGAAGTGATCAATTCTTCTTTCAATGGTATTGGCCTCTCTATGCTGTCACTTAGTCACCTCCATAAATCATGTGAGTACAAATGAGACATCCCTTCCCCACTCCACCCCACCCCACACTGGCATTTCTCCAGCCAACCCCCTTACCCTGCTGGCTGTCATCGGGCACTTAACTCATATGCCAGCACCTTGGGCTTCCCAGCAGTGGGCGAAAGCTGAGCCAGTCTGACAATACCACGCACTAGGGGGCCCAGATGGTCCCCAGTGTCGTCAGCCCCAAGCAGCTCACGCTCGGCAGCTCCTGTATTCACACCTTTGTGACTATTGTCACTGAAATGTCCCTGAATGCATTAAAAAAAGAAAAAAGTCTGCTAAGTGGACATTTTTCAGAAACCTTCACTTTCTCTTTGTGTAAACAGGAACCAGCCACTTACACCCACACAACCATATGCCAGAGTCTGGTGCCGTCTACAGAGGCAGGCACCCCCACTTTGGCCTCACAATACTCGCTACACTGGCCTTTCATGTTTGAAGGAGGGGTCTGTGTGTGGGAGTTGCCTCATCTTTTGGAACAAGGGGAGTTTCTGCTCAGTTGATGAGCCAGTGCTGGAGTTCGTCCCATCTGGGGGCTCCACAAACCTCAAGACCACATCTGACCTCTAAGATGCTACACGGTGCCAGCTGCACTCACGGTGGTAAAATGTACACACACAATCACACATGTACAGACACAAACCTGAAACCTTGTACTAGAGGGAAAAAGAGACCGTAATCCCTCATGTTGAACACCTTAGACATAAACACAACGGCACGTCACTAACTCAAGCTACGCTGGCTTAGGCAAGCTGTCACAAAGTCTTCCCAACAGGCAAGTCTGGGAGTGCTCGGGGCCAGCCCCAGGAGAGCACCGATGGCCGTCATTCGTGTCCCCTTCCATTTCTTTTATGGTACTTTTCTGAATGGGAGACAGCCACATCCACCTGTCCACTGCTGCCACTTCTCTGGAATGTCACTGTCGGGGCCGCCAGGCTTACCTCCATCTGGCTTCTATTTCAGCAACACCCCTTCCCCCTCCCTCCTTAGTACTTGGCAGGAATCCAACAGTTAGAATTGAACCAGTGGCCAAATTCAAGAGATAGATCCTGGCCTTCCCCAGTCTCCAAAGCTGCCTTCCAGGATCTAGGTCAGGGGTCCTCAAACTTTTTAAACAGGGGGCCAGTTCACTGTCCCTCAGACCATTAGAGCGCTGGACTGTGGGCCCCAGGACGAGTCGGCTGCTAAGGAGGACAGGCCACAGGGGCAAAAACACCTGGCAGGCCAGATAAATGTCCTAGGCAGGCTGCATGTGGCCTGCAGGCCATAGTTTGAGGACGCCTCATCTAGGTGGACTTGATTTCTTTTTGCCAGGCATTGACTCTTCCCCTTCATCCCTTTGGTGCCTTGATTCATGGCAAGCCCACCTGACTGACTGATCAAACATGGCCTGGCAGGGCAGAATCTCACTGGCAGACACTTCTTAAATGTAATCTAGGAATAAACCCACAGGCTCCAGACACACTGGGAGACGTTACATTATTGTAACTGATACTATAATGGAATTGGTATATTTCTTAGAACATCTGCAAATTAAAGAGGGCTAGGAGGAACTGCATGGGGCAGAGATAAAAGGGATTAGTATAAATGTCCTATCTGCTAAGGACTATCCTCAGTGACCCGACAGGGGACCTGTGTAAATGTCACATCTGCTAAGGACTCTATCCTCAGTGATCTGATAGGAAGTGCCCACCCCTTGGTAATATGACAGCCAAAGGGGAAAGCAGCCCCATGTCCCCACCCCGATGCCACAGCCAGTTCATGACAAAAACAGCTGCTGGGAGGGGCAAGTGAATTGTCGTGTTTTCCACAATCTGCCAACTAAAGCACAGGAATTCAGACACTCTCTACCCACTTCCTGGGGCGAGCCTCCACATAATTTGGCTTTCCCAACATTTGCTGAACATCTGTTGGATACCAAATGCTGTGTTTAAGCTGTGTATACACCAGCAAGGAAGGTTGGATCCCTGCCCTCTGGAATTTATCCTACAGCAAAATGCTTCACCTAAACTGAGTTGGGAGGAAACTCTGAAGTGAGGACAATTGGAGGGAAGAAGTGAAAAGTGGGGCCTGGGGAGCCCCTGGAGCACACACAGTGAGCATCCCCACTTCTCCACAGAGCAGCCCTGCTGGAGAGACCTGGACAGCCAGAGGGCAGCGTGCAGGACATGGAAAGGTTGCAAACAGGCAAAGAAAGAAAGAAAGGGGAAGGAGACATTCCAAAATAAAATTCCATTTGTCTTACAGTTCAGCCATGGCCCTGGTGTGGACAACACTGAAATTCATCAGGTGCTCCTTACTAGGTGGAGTACTAAACAGAGGGGTGCAGGATCACCGGGACGTGAGGGATCGCAGTACCAAACAGAGGGCCTCAGGATCACCGGGATGTGAGGGATCGCGGTACCAAACAGAGGGCTGCAGGATCACCGGGACGTGAGGGATCGCGGTACCAAACAGAGGGGTGCAGGAATCACTGGGAAGTGAGGGATCAAAGTACTAAACAGAGGGGTGTGGGATCACCGGGACGTGAGGGATCAAAGTACTAAACAGAGGGGTGCAGGAATCACCAGGACATGAAGCTGTCACACTCAGGACCTGCTGAGATACGGCCCAAAGACCAGGATTTAATGAATGAGAGACCTGTGCTATTTGCTCCAGTGAACATTCTTGAACCAATCCATCTGGCTAGTCACATCTCCCCTATGACCACCACCTACCTACACCAGGAAGGACTCTGGCTAGAAGGAAGGGCTGGGTGCTGTAGGTGGCCAAGGATTAGGATAAAACTAATGGGGTCTGCAGACCTGGCCTCCTCAGCACTCTCATCTGTCAAGGGCAGAACAAAAAGACCAGGGTGCACACTAACAGGCTGGACTCACAGGATGTCCTAGGCCATCTGGGGCATGTCCTTTCTCCCTTGAAGGATACGGTGCCCTTAACTGTAACAGAAGAGCATTGATGTGGTGCTATCAAAGGTCCATTCAAACTCCAAATGCCCCTGATTTGGTAGCCAATGAGCCTTTTTCTTAAATTTCAGATGGATATGAGAATACATATGCTTGTGTTTGCCCGAGTAAAGTCCGAGATGTAGGGTCCTTCACCCAGGAAGTCTGCTATACACCCGTACATTGTACTCGTTAGGTGGGAACTTACTGAGCCCCCTCCCACCTTGCTTGAATTTAATTGAGTTTTTCTCTCGCATGGGTGTGTAGTTATCAATCTACTAGTTTCAACTTAGCATTAAGTACAAGAGACGCTTAATTTTCCATTCTTGTGACCCTTAGGTGAATGTTCTCCAAATCCTTCCAGGTAAATACCAAAGATACAGAGTCTCCATCTTTACAGCTGGGGAACAGTGTCCCACGGTATTCATGCCAATAAACCATTTTAAAGTAAAACAAATGATCGCCATGGGCACTGTGGTCACATTTAAGCTTTTCCTGCACACTTGTCATGCCCAGAAAATCCTGGAGAACTTCCCGGAAAATGTGAGGAACTGGCTGCAACTGACCGCCAGACTGGTGAGAGTTCCTGTGGCGTTAGCTGCCTCGTCCAGCCACTCTCCTGTAAGTCAGTCTCCAGATCTTACCAACCTGCGTTTCCAGTTACAGGCTTTTCAGCCACACGTGGCTTGGCAACAGATGCGGAGGTGAGGCATTGGGGTCCAACCAGGGCCTGGCCCGGGGTGCTCATCATAAACAAAACCTTCAAGAAGGCGCCAAAAACCTCAGCCACGAGACAAATAATATCTTACTCTGCTATTTTACAAATTCAAAATTAAGGACTAGAAAACCACATGAGGGTTGCCCAGCAATGTGAATATACTTAACGTTAATGAACTACGTACACTGAAACAGTAACAATGGCAAATTGTATGTGTTTCTTATAATAACAAAAAAACCCTGAAAATTAAACCCAGTTAAAATTTGTAAACACTGATGATGAACAAAGTACCAGAATGTTGGATGAAGGCCCGACTGAGGCTGCCATTTACACTGCCCGCCTCACTGGCCTCCTCCTCGCCCCCAGGCTTCTAAACCCTGTCTTTATTTAAAGTGTTGACATTCTGCTCATGCTGGGTCTCTTGCATCAATTTTGATTTTTTTAAATATTGCATTAAAATACGATTTATCTTGACTGCTGAGATTTTGGGCATGCACTCAAATAGTGAGCCAAGTCTTGCCTCATCCTGGTCCTGACCCTAAAATTCATCTATCCATCATGCTAATTTAGATAGTTTAGGAGAAAAGAAAGCAAGCTTAATTCTAGCCCAAGAATATGGGGAGGAGACGGGAAAGGGGAGGGGAAAAGGGCGGCTGGGTGGTGGGAGGGTGACTGGAAAGATCACCTATATATCTGTCTAACAAGGGTACAAGTGAACTTTTCTAGAACTAGAATA